>JAMWET010006770.1:230000-265000 GCA_024036415.1 Prochilodus magdalenae
TTTAGTAATACACGTAACTAGCTACAGCCACATAAATACTACAGAAGGGGTTCATCCTTGAATCCAAAGAGCTGATGTGGGGAGGGGTGGGGGCACTGATGTTAGGCCGCATCCATCAAAAAAAATGTTTGTGGCTGATGGTCTGTGGTCCTGAAACAGAATGCATCCTTTAAGATGTCTACTGATGTCTCTGATAATAACCAGTGATCAGCGCTACCTGGATCAGTAGGCTAGGAGCTCTCTCTGTTTCTTGTTTTGTGTCATTGTACACAGTGTGGTAACAGCTGCAAACAGGTGAAAGATAGAAAGCAAAATCAGAAAAATGAAATAAAGGCTGGAGAAACAGAGGGAGGCAAAAACATTGATGGCTCATTATTATAAACTAGTATTCAGTGTCTCGCATGGCCGTGTCTGACACACACACACACACATACACACACACACACACACACACACACACACAGGCACATGCACATGCACACACACGTGAGCGCACCACACACATTATTGTGTTTTGAGAGTGAGGTATGAGGACAGTCACCGAGGATGACAGGGCGAGAGACAGGCAGACAGAGAGGGAGAGAGGGAGAGTCAATATCCCTCTCCCCTCTCTGCTCATCCTTTCCTCTCTCTCTCTTCCTCCTCTATACGGAAGGATTTTCTCTCTGATATCCAATTTCACTTCCCCTGTGACAGCACAGTGGGCATCTGAGCATGAAACGGAGTGAAATGTAGAGTGAAATCACATGCGTCAGTCGCTCTCTCAGGCCAAACGCTCCAGAGAGACCCAGTCTCATCTTTGGCACTTTGAGAAAAGCTTGAGTCTTTCTTTTCTTTTGATTATTTATCCAGAACTGTTTTCAGATCCGAGATTTAGAAAAGATGAATGATGCAAAACATGATCATCCAGTTTGAAAACTAGAGGACGTGTAAGTGAAAGGCGTAAGACGCACCCAGACTATTAAAATAGAAGCGGACATTTTTCCGCCTATCCACTGATGATGCGTGTGGGGGTTTGTGTACCAAAACCAGTAACAATTCATTTTCATATAGCCATCTTTATCTCTCACAGATAAACAGGCTGTGTTTCTCACTCTGCATTACAAACACTATTCATACAGAACTAGTTGTACATGTAGAGGTAGGTAATATAAATTTATCACTGGCTTCTGATGTGTATGACCACATAGCATGGGATAAAGAATCCCAGTAGATTGAAAAACAAGTGCTTTGAATTCATATGATTTAATCTTTCAGGTGGTTGCAATTGAATAACGTGTTACACGAAGACATTTCTTGGTGCTTAATATGCATTTGTGACTTACATACATAGATACAACAAGTTTTGAAAAGAATAACGGTGGATCTACCAACAATGTATATCATGAAAAAAAAATTAATTAATTTGGTCTAGAATGTGATTTACAAATAAACCTTTAAATAATGTCAAAAATCACTGTAGAAAATCAGCTGCAGTGATATATCCATATGGACCAAGAGTATGTGTGGTATACCAGGATAAGTATTGTTTCAGACATCTCATCAGCTGGAACTGGAAAATGCAGCTAGAAAATGTAAACCTGTAGAGTCTTTAAGATAACCAACATGCATTTAGTTGGGTTGTCTGAAGTTTTTTGGTAGTGTAAGGCCGCTGCTCTCGCTGACAACACTGGGCAGAATGATTTAATGCTAAACTGATATATATAAGACATCACAAAAACTGTGAACTGAAAATGGGATGCTTGTGGAGCAAAGTTGCTATATATGGAGAATATGGCCTAAAGAGAGAATGGTGCAGTTTGGCATTTAGACAGTAATTACTTAGAAATGTGTTGGAATCCTGCAGTCTGTGTGAGAGATGTTGTCTTCTTGTGCTCTTATACACATTGTATCATAATAATGAAAAGCAAGCAGTGTTTTGGTTAAATAAAATTTTTTAACCACATTTAAAAATCTTTTCATTTTAAAATCAGTATTAACAACCATTGTGAACTTGACTGACGACCATTTGGCTGTACTAGGGTTAAATAAAGGAGAGACTCGTTCTTCTTGGCCTCTCCTCTTTTTTATTGCTTTATTCCCATGAGTGTACCATGGCTCAGGTGTCACTTGCTGTTAAAATCTGCAGTGACATATGGAGCAGAGTGAAGTGGAAGGAGGAGGCTGGGGTCAACTCTGACCATCACATCCCATCATCCCCTCCTAGCACAACATGACCTTCAGTGGAAGTCTGCAGTGCGATATGCCTTGTCAAGTCCTTCAAATCCAGATCCAAACTGACCTATCCATAATCCACCCTCAAACTGTTACAAACTATTACAGAATGCAGGCAAAAAGGTTTTATTCAGTGGAAGATCTAGTCTGCCTAATAGTTTTGTTGTGCAGTAATGCTAACATTAGCATGGTGACAAATTTGTTGTGCCCACCTGCCTTGTGTTGATACGACATAAAGGAAGGATTATATGGCAGCGCAGGATTATTATCTTTACAATGAAAGAACTCTAGCCTTAACTACAACCTAAAACATAAAGTTAAACCTTAACTTCAAATAAAATTTAGAATCTAATCTTAGTCTTAACTCGAACTCCTAACCCTAACCTTAACTACAAACTAAAACCAAAATCTATTCCTAAACCGAACAACCTGAGTTTTAACGCTGTGGATAATTTGTTAGTAGTTGGAGCACCTGTAGATATAGCTATATCAGCTATATCAGAATTTTGTGCAACAAAGATTTTTAAGGTATTATCTTAACTGAATATTGTGTATTTACAGAAGGTGAGTAGTCTAGAAAAGGCTGGGATTAGTTTAAATATTTGTACAGTGTGAGTCATAGTGATGTGACTATAATCAGTTGTATCAGAAATAGAGATTCATATTCTTATAGTGTTATGAGGGCCGTATGTGTTACAGTTATATTTGCCAGTAAGATATTCTCAGGAGATTTGAGGAGCAATTATAAAATAGCTGGAAGCAGTTTCAGGGTGAACAGATGAACACAAATACACTTACGCACCGTTACCATGGTGACGTTGAAGATAAGAAGTTGAATCTGTACTAGGCCCAGATGTGGAAAGTAGGTTATTGACATCAGATGACATATGCAGAATGATTTATGTAAGCCTTCTCTACAGCACCTTGCTTTCTAAATATGCAAATGCCAGTCAGAGTATGGCACTTCAGAGAGGGCGTCGTCCTTCATATTTAATCTAGATTAGTAGCACAGTAAACAGCTTGGCTATTACGAGAACGACACAAGGCAGAGCATTAACTCATAAAACATAAGATACCTCTTAATTAATGACAAATACTGTTGTGAATAGCTTCTTTTACAACCCCTTATTTTGAGAGCCTACAGTGGGTACTTTGTAGATGCTCTGTTAGGCCTAACACTAACCCTGAACTTTAACATCAGCCCAAAAACCCAACTTATTCTAAACAGAATCCAAACCATTTCTTCGATCCAGAACCCAATTTTAAGCTTAACTATTCACTTCAGCCCTAACTTCTAAACCTAAAACTAAAAACTAAACTTAAATTTAACATAAATCTAAACCTTATTTCAAACATAACTTTAAGTTCAATCAAAAATCCAAACCAAATTCTAAAAATAACCAGCCCAAACTTTAAAATTTATAAATCGTGCTATGATCTTAACTTCAACCAGAATCTAAACATTACTCTAAACCTTACTCCTTACTTTTTTACATGTACTTAGAGTTCCAGAAACTTTCAGACTATAAAATAAATGTACACCTAAAACCTAAAAAACCTACAAAATTTTAAAGCTAACTGTAACCTTTACACCTATTTTTAAACCCAATGAAAATCTTGATTTCAAACTTAAAACCTACATATTATGTTAAAATTAACTGTAATGTTAACATTAAAGAAAAACTTACATCTAGTCTTAAACCTTTAGTCAAAAACCTATATGTAATCCTAAACCAACCCTAAAATTTAAAAAACAACCCCAAATCTGCACCTAATCCTAAACATAACTCTTAAACGAAATCTAAGCCTACACCTATCCCTAACCTTACCTACAACATAAATCTTATATCTAATCCTACACCTAACTCTAACCTGACCTACAACCTAAACCTTATATCTAATCTTACACCTAACTCTAACCTTACCTCAGCCTAAATCTTAAATCTAATCCTACATCTAACCCTAACTACAGCCTAAATCTTAACTCTAATCCTACACCTCACCTTAACCCTACCTACAGCCTAAATCATATATCTAATCCTACACCTAACAATAACCTTACCTACAACCTAAATCTTATATCTAATCCTACACCTAACCCTAACCTTACCTACAGCCTAAATCTTAAATCTAATCCTACACCTAACTCAAACCTTACCTCAACCTAAATCTAATCCTACACCTCACCCTAACCCTACCTACAACATAAATCTTAAATCTAATCCTACACCTAACCCTAACCTTACCTACAACATAAATCTTAAATCTAATCCTACACCTAACCCTAACCTTACCTACAACTTAAATCTTAAATCTAATCCTACACCTAACCCTAACCTTACCTACAACTTAAATCTTATATCTAATCCTACACCTAACCCTAACCCTACCTACAACATAAATCTTAAATCTAATCCTACACCTAACCCTAACCTTACCTACAGCCTAAATCCTAAGTCTAACCCTACACCTAACCCTAACCTTACCTACAACCTAAATCTTAAATCTAATCCTACACCTAACATAACCTTACCTTCAACTTAAATCTTATATCTAATCCTACACCTAACCCTAACCTTACCTACAACCTAAATCTTATATCTAATCCTACACCTAACCCTAACCTTACCTACAACCTAAATCTTATATCTAATCCTACACCTAACCCTAACCTTACCTACAACCTAAATCTTAAATCTAATCCTACACCTAACATAACCTTACCTTCAACTTAAATCTTATATCTAATCCTACACCTAACCCCAACCCTACCTACAACATAAATCTTAAATCTAATCCTACACCTAACCCTAACCCTACCTACAACATAAATCTTAAATCTAATCCTACACCTAACCCTAACCCTACCTACAACCTAAACCTTAAATCTAATCCTACACCTAACCCTAACCTTACCTACAGCCTAAATCCTAAGTCTAACCCTACACCTAACCCTAACCTTATCTACAGCCTAAATCTTAAATCTAACCCTACACCTAACCCTAACCTTACCTCAGCCTAAATCCCAAATCTAACCCTACACCTAACCCTAACCTTACCTACAGCCTAAATCTTAAATCTAATCCTACACCTAACCCTAACTTTACCTACAGCCTAAATCTTAAATCTAATCCTACACCTAACCCTAACCTTACCTACATCCTAAATCTTAAATCTAACCCTAACCCTACACCTACAGCCTAAATCTTAAATCTAACCCTACACCTAACCCTAACCTTATCTACAGCCTAAATCTTAAATCTAATCCTACACCTAACCCTAACCTTACCTACAGCCTAAATCTTATATCTAATCCTACACCTAACCCTAACCTTACCTACAGCCTAAATCTTATATCTAATCCTACACCTAACAATCTACAATCTACCTTGAATGCTTTGGATGATTTGTTAACAGTTTGAGCATATGTAGATTAGCAGCAGCTCATTAACACAATGAAGTCTTATTAACAATTTTATTTTATAGTCCTTTGTGTATTTCTTTCTTTACCTTTCTCCTATTTATGTCCATTATGAACTGCTGTGGCTATGATGCCACTTGTAAAATTCATAATAAAGCATTGTTGAATTTAAAGGGGAGAAAGAGGAAAAACAGAGGGAGATAAAGAGTGAAAGAGAGAGAGAGAGAGAGAGAGAGAGAGAGAGAGCATTAATGCTAATAGAATAAGAGAGAAATGAGTCATTCCATTTGCATGGGAAGTGATGCAGTACACACTGACTCATTATAACTGTGTACTAACAGGAATTCTTAATGTATGTGTGTGTGTGTGTGTGAGAGAGAGAGAGAGACAGAGAGAGAGAGAGAGAGAGGGAGGGAGAGAGAGAGAGAGAGAGAGAGAGAGAGAGAGAGAGAAAGGGAGGGTGGTGAAGATGAGATGCAGTACTTACATCTGCGCTCCAGACACTTTAATGCCAACCATGAAAACAGTGGGTGAGGACAGGAATAATTAAATCAAACATCCTATTATAATCTGTTCATATCACAGCTCCCGTCTCACCTGTAGATATTTACATTATGTGAAGAGACACGGCAGGTTAACAATAGACTGCTGATTACAGCAGAACACAATTACAGACTTTGAGTCTTGTCAGTGTGTTTAGAATAGGATAATGAGTGAGAGAACAGAGGAAAAACCCAAGAAGCGATGGGAAAGAAACATAAGACAAGGCCCTTCTGTTCAGCATCCTGCAGGCGAGGAGAGAGACATGGGGCAATAACTGGGTGGGTGTGTCCTTTCACCGCTGTGCTTGTCAGCTGAATATCAGGCTAAAAGAGGTGCACTGGCTGTCTGGATCTTTAACCACCTGCGTACCTCACAGTACGCCATTATGGTGGTTATGTTCCAACATGTTATCTTAGATCTGCAGATACTGACCTTCTGCAAATACCTTCCTAAAAATCCAGGCCTCCTTCAGGTTGTCAAGTGGAGATGAGGGGGTCAAGACGAGGAGGCAGGATATAGACGCAAAGATTTAATGGACAGAAGAAATGAGACAAAACTGAACCAAAGCAGCAAAACACTAAGGAACACTAAACCAGCTTACAAAAACAACCAACATGGGGACAAACGACCAACAGGGAGACAAAACACCGCGCAAGAACACAGGGGACTACAGGGAGTATAAGTGAACAAGGACTAACAAGGAACACCTGGGAAGGGGTGGAGCTACAAACCAAGGACAGGTGAGGGGACTGACAAAGGGGGCGGAGACAGGAGGAGCCAAAAACCAAAAGAAACAGAAGCACATGGAACCGGAAAACAAAAGGCACATGGAAGTGACAAGAAAGAAAACCAGAGATAACAGATAAACAAGGGCGAGACAAGGCAGGATGTGACACAGGTATCATGCTCGGTGATCACTTTTAAAACACCTCTGGGAATACTCCTCTTTAACTGAGCATTAAAACTCTACCTCTCTTTATGTATTTATCTTTTTCATATGCTTTCATATGCTTTAAAATGAGTCTTAACTTCTATTACCTTTTCATCTTCAACTGCTGCCACTGGACTGTAGCTGTAGGGACTATAAGAAGAACATCTCTTCTGTTACTGTAGAAACTTTATCACATGTCTTTTATGTAAGTAATATGTAAGATGGAGCAACCTTTCAACTCCAAACAACAGGGGGCAACATGTAGCCAGAAAGTTGTGGTCATCACCTCTACTGTAAGAAACAAGGAAATGCACTGTTGCTCCTCCTCAGTGTTAGTATTAGCAGTGTTTACCTACCAGTGTTAAAAATTCAACATTCCAGAGCATTCTGGAGTCCGGAGACCAGCCTAGAAAAACATTGCAGGTTCAACTGCAAACTTCAACTGCACTCACCCAGAGTGTCTCCATTGGTGGGATGCAGTGCTGATGTTAACTCTGGGTTTGATTTTATTTGCATCTCTTCTTTCATTTGCTCCTGAATGTGTTTTTTGCACAGAATGGTTGATACTGTTAGATAGAATGCTTTACTGTTCCTTCCATTGGCTACCTGTCCTTAAATGATCTAACCTGGAGCAGGACTTTCGACAGAGGTTGGAATATGCCATCAGGGTAGCAGTGCTACTCTTGTATCCTCTCATGTTGGATGGATTTGACTCTGCAGTGACTTACCATCACCTCTTGTGGTACAAAGGCTGGGGCTAGCTGGGTAACATGCTAATTTCATTAGACATGTGAGCAACATATCGTCGCTGTCCAAAGAAAAACAAGTATCTCCAAAATGGCAACTTTACAGGAGAGGCCAAAAACCTCATTTAATTTGAATAGAAGTCAATGGAACCAGACGTCTTTCCAAACACTTTTGGACTGTTTCTGTGGGTCCATTTATCATAAGATTCTCACACAGTGTAAACGGCAGCAGCTGTGGTCAAATGATGCATAAAAGTAAAAATGGACAAAAACGGAGATACATGGTTTTCATTGGACAGCGACAATATACATAGATGCCTTTGATACGTCATCCAAACTGTTATCTCTGCACATTCTGGTGATAACTTTAAAATCAAATCACTTTTGTCTGGTGATAATTTTAGTTTCATTTTGGAATATTTGAAACTAAATTTCTTACATATAGATCCTGTAAGGACTTTTAACTCACACTCACAATAAATTCACACCACATAGGCTTGTCTAAAACTCTTGTGCTCTTCATGGAATAATCTTTGACTGTTACGTTGCTTGGCACCTACAGTTTACTATTTGAGTCCTTAGTAGAGACGCCTAATGCCACATTTACTGCAGTCAAGATGAGAGTGATAGTTATTCTGACTATTGATATAATTAATAATTAATTTAATTAATGAATATAAGTTATTGAACAACGGTGTATATTACTATTTATTATACTATAATTACTATTTATTATACTGTTCTGTTTCATCCACTTTTTCTGAAAGTAATTAACCACCTGAGGCCATGTGGGAGGTTACCATGGTTTAGGAGGGTAATTTGCTTTGGATCTCATTTGCCTAAAATGACCCCTTTAACCATTATATCACCGTAAGGCACAGTCAGCCTTGAGAGGCTTATTGCTTTAGCATTTGTGCAAGCACCTTTTAGGAACGCCCCCACACACAGACTGGTCTGCAGTGGTCATCCATTATAGCCTGGCTTCACCCCGGAGGATTGCAGTCTGAAGCTACAGGCTTCATTTCCTGCCTGTGTGAGGAAAATGTCAGTGGAGCTGTAGTGGATATGAGTTAATGCTCTGCTCTGGCCTGCTGTGTGTGCAGGGGGAGGGTGGCACTCCTACTCTCTTCTGAAGAGACAATCTGTATGATATATACACATCTCTGTCTCTTTCTCTCTCTCTCTCTCTCTCTCTCTCTCTCTCTCTCTCTCTCTCTCTCTTTCTCTCTTTCTCTGTCTCTTTCTCTCTCTTTCCCTCTCTCTGTCTCTTACTCTCTCTGTCTCTTTCTCTCTCTCTCTCATCTATAATTTTAACAGTGCTTTATTGCCATGAATTTTGCTAGTTGCATTGTAGCCATGGCAGTTCATAACATACATGAATAGGAGGAAGGTAAACACAGAAATACTATTAAAAAAATCTAGTTAGGTGTAGGCGGGGGGTGGATCGAGAGAGAGAGAGAGAGAGAGGGAGAGAGAGAGAGAGAGAGAGAGAGGGAGAGAGATAGGATGGTGAAGGAGAAAGAAAGAGGGATGGAGAGAGGGAGAAGGAGAGGGAGAGAGAGATATAGAAAGAGAAGGAGAGAGAAAGGGACAGAGAGGGATAGACAGAGGGTAGAAGAGAGATATGCAGACTGGCAACTGTATGTGTCATAAAAGACACATTTAGAGCCATTATAGAGAACAACAATCAATAACTGCATACACTGCTTAGTAACAACAAGCTGATTGGATGCTGTTCCATTATGTCATTATCTTATCAAATATAAGATTTTTATTTGTTCTTATTGCACTCATACCATAGTGCAGTTTTGTTCTCCATTCCAACTTCTGTGGAGACCTCAGAAAATGAATTACTGCGCCATATACTCTCTATCGTCAGATATCTTCAAGTTTCATCATGTAACATGTTTGCCTGTCATCCACTCTTAGAGTGAGCACACTCTCCCACTGCTCACAACTGCGGGTGTGGAGAGAAGACCCTCGGGTTTAATGTCTAACTGTCTGAGAGAGAGCAGGGTGTGGATGTTCACAGCCTTCACTGAGGCGACTGAGCCATTCACACATTTAACAGTCTTCAGGGTACGCAGAGAGAAGTAGGGAGAGAGGGAGCAAGAGAGAGAAAGAACCAGATGGTGGGTGGGGTGATAAGAAGGAAGAGAGAGGGAGAGGAGGATGAGCAGTGGAGTGTAGAGGAGAAATAGGAAGCCATGTCTAAGTATGCAGTGCCTCCACCTGGCAATGAGCAGAGCTGCAGCCTAGAACTGAAACATCAACCACACGTTACACCCACAGGGAGAATGTACCCAGTGAAGCATTCATTAGATCATAGGTATCTGTCTAATATGCAAAGAGCACAGGCACACTACACAGAGGTGTACACTGTATATCATTCTGGGATGTGTGTCATGACTATTAGTAGATAACATGAATTTCAGGCTGTTTTAAATGTTAGTGTGTAATATATTGTCACATCTCTGTCTGTCTGTCTGTCCTTGTTCATATGTAAAATGTTTCATGGCATTGCATTGCTTTTCCTGCTTCACCCTGGTTCCACCCACTCCCACACCTGATGCTAATTTGTACTCATTTGGAGATCCATTAAGACCCCTTTGTTTGTCATGAAGTCTCTGTTTTTCCCTTTGTGAATCTAAGCCGTGTTTACCTCCTGTTTTTGTTCTCTGTGTTTTGTAGTGTTTGTGTTCATCTTGAGTTCATCCCTTGTTTTGTTCCTGGCTGTTGTCTCTCAATTTATGGACATGTCTCTGTTAATGCCTACCTGTGTTTTGACCCCTGTTTCCCAGACAAACTTAAATAAAGCCACTATGCGTTTGCATCCTGCCTCAACCAGCCCTGTACATATATAATATGTATATTAAGTGTACACACACACACACACACACACACACACACACACACACACATTTATATTTAATAATTCTAAATGGGTCTCAATTAATATAATCAAATAGAGGTGAAACGTGAAACTTGAGGTTTCATTGTACACTGAACACTGAACATTCATTGTACACTGTGTTTGCTGAAGACTCTTGAATGTTAACACAGGTATCTATGTAATGTGAGCTAAGTGACATCACTTACTTCAGATTACATAGATACAAGTGTTAACATTCAATTAAGATTCTCTCTTTCTCTCCCCATAGGTCTTTCTCTTTCGGTGCAGCAGGATGCTCTGTATACAGGATTAACAGGTTTTAATGGAGCACTGGGTTGTATGTCTGTAGGGGGACTGTTCTTCACACTGAACTGGAGAACTCATGCCTTCGCTATAGTTTGTGGTGAGTCACAATGTTATTCTCCCTCTTTATGAGAGTTTATTAAAAAAAATATATAAATGCACTTATTCAATTTACAATACAATATACAATTATCTTTACAATGTACCTACAGTTAATGTATTATGTTAAACTCAGCAATAAATGAAAATATCTTCTATATGCATATTTGGGTTTGTTCTTAGTAGAGGGTTTCAGTGCTGTAAACGTATCTCCAAACAGATAACTTTACAAAAGAGGGCAAAAACCTCATTTAGTTCTGATGTAAATCAATGGAACCAGACTTTTTCAAGCAGTATTGGGCCATTTCTGTTGGTCCATTCAATTTTTTACACAGTGTAAACGGCAGTCGCTGTGTTCAAATTATGCATAAAAGCCAAAATAGAGATATACGTTTTTCTTTGGACAGCAACGGTGTGTAGATGTATTTTACGCTTACAACACATGTACTTCTCATTTAGGTGTTTAGATTTTTGCATTTTTGCAACAGTATTTGCTACTTTGTGCATTTTTGTCTGTAAGCCACACATAGTACTGAATGCTTCAACATGCTAGAATGAGAGCTTTAATGACTCAACTAAGCAGGGCTATTTCTTTTAATTCTGAATTACACTCTTTCTGCACTCTATAGCTTTTCTGTCTTCATATGGAGACATCGCTCTCAGCAATGTCCTGGCAAACGTAAGTCCACAAACTTCACACACTCTCTTACACACACAGTGTACAAAATAAATACATTTCATACACTGATGTTTATTGACTGCTTCAGTTTAGAGATCTGTACCCCCTGTACACTTAATCAAGATAAGTGACAAGAAAAGCCTGAATATTCATATATATTCACTTTCAATACTGCCAATAATCCATATATGGAAAAGGAAGAATTCTGTAATTAGCGGTTTGGTTCTGTCTATTCACTTTGAGGTTATAAGGAGTGATTCATTTTGGGGCAGGATAAAGAAAGATTGTTGGTTGAGAAAACCCATATATTTATATATTTATTTACATCAGTGTTGTGTGTATTACAGTGACTTTGTGACCTGCCACTATATATGGCTTTCAAGTAATACAGATATACGAAATACAGACACATGTTTTATTAGAATCCATTGTTCTCTGTCATTATTGATCACCTGAACGTCTGTTTTAACTGGGTTTCTCTGTCCTGTACTCTTGTGCAGGTGAGTCTCCCTGCCAGTAGCTGGGCAGCCACACTGACAGTCACCTTAATGCTGCTAGTGACCGGACGAGCCCTCTCCTCATACCGCATCCCCAATGGACAAAGCTCACCTGAACAGTACCTTCAAACTCAGAATCAATGGACTGAGAACAACACAAACAGCAGCACCGTGTGACACACACACACATACTAAACTGAACACATGCACAAACACCCACTGAACCGTATCTATTAGAAGTTTCTGTTCAGTATAACTGCACTGTGCAAACATAAACCGATTGTGTCATCATTCTGAAGAGTCTGATAAACACATCCCACTGGGTGTAAAATTGGTCCTCCAACTGCTTAATTTAGAAATGTGTGGGAAGCCTGAGTACAACCATCAATTATCCCTCCTGATAACACTGTTAGGAAATGAGATTTGGACAGGCAGAGTTTATGGCTGCGGGCAGGTTGCTTTATGTGGAAGGTCCCCCCATCACGCTCCTTACTCTACTGTATTTAATCTCGCTCTCCCCACAAACTGTGCTTCGGCTGTAAGGTGAGTTTGGGCGGGCCAGCCCAGAAATGACTCAGTTTTTTTGCTCCTCCCAAATATGCAGTGCTTGAGCCTGTTCCAAGTCTGCTTCCTTAGTATTTTGTGCTAAAAGCTACAAGGTTATCAGTAAAGCAGCACAAACTGCATGTCTGAATTATGATGCACTTCTCAAACAATGTTAAGCAAATATCTCAAATACTGACCATATGCACATCCACAAACAGGAATAGAAGCAGCCTTCTCAAAGCCTGAACTTAGTCCATACTTTTATTGATAACACCATGTTATGTAGTACCATACAGCATGATAAATTGCCAGTATGATACACTGCCTGGACAAAAAACAGGTCACACACTCTTAATATTCCACTAGACCGCCTTTAGCTTTGATCATGGCATGCATACGCTGTGACAATGTTCCCACAAGCTTCTCCAAGGTCACAACATTTAATTCTGTCCATTCATTTTCCCAAATATCTTGTATTGATGATGGGAGTTTTGGACCACTGTGCAAAGTCTTCTCAGCACTTCCTCAATGGGGTTCAGGTCTGGACTCTGTGGTGGCCAATCCACGTGTGAAAATAATGTCTCATGCTCCCTAAACCACTCTTTCACAATTTGAGCCTGATGAAGCCTGGCATTGTCCATTTTTAATGTTGAACAGTTCTTAATCCGATTTTAGTAGTTTCAGCAATCTCCTTAGATGTTTCTCCTGATGCATGCCAGCAATTTGACCCTTCTGAAACAGAGGAACATCTTTTCTGCCACCACAGGCAGAAAACGACACAGTTGTTTAACAAATGAGAAGCTACTTACTCCATCAGTTGGGGTTAAATAGCTTGTTGTCCACTGAAACATATCACCCATGCAGTAATTACCCAATGAGAGGCTCTCATCTATTTGCTTAGTTACATTTAGGTGGTGCCCTTGTTTGACCAGGCAGTGTACTGATTTCTGCGACTACCTGTTAGTTTCATTAGCCTTGGTAATTTAGTGCAAAACAAGAGATGCAAACTTCAGACACCTCCAGAACCTCAGAATATGTTCTGATCAGTTAAATTTGGAGTAGGGGTGAAATTGCATACAGCTGCTTTGCTGTAGGACCACACTTTAAAGTTTGAAATTACACAGCATGGATGGCAGTACCACTATACAATAGCAACAGGGCTGGCTTTTATCCACTCTCCTTTTGAATAGCATCAGCTCTTGGGGAATGTGCTCATCTATTTTTTACATTCAAAGAATTTCTGGAGGAAAAAATGGACCATTGCTTTAGAAGAATAGAACCAGTGTAATGGTGGACAGTGTAGAGTTGGCGGTGTGGGACAGAGATTTGTGCTCAGCTTCCAGAAGTGTTAATGTCAACAGACAAACAGTAAAAAACAAGGGGCTATTCAAGAGATATAATAGCTCAAATGCTTTGTTGGAGTCTGTGTTGGCTAAGTTAAATCAACCAGGTGGCTTTACACCATAAAATAAGCCCAGTCTCAAATGTGTACAAACACAGAAGAAAGACTATAACCCGGCCCAACATCTGTACCGTAGTGTAATGAGCCACAGGAAAGAGTAGTGAGTTAAAACAAAGAGCTTTTAATAGTACTGTAAACAGACTTCATCCCAGTACAAAAAGGGTTACCCATCATGTTAAAGGACCTTTAAAAACATCCAACATAAAAGATTCTACGTTAACATCATTACTAGCCCTGTCTGCGGCCTTTTAGTAAACAAACCATGGCAGCGATATTAAAACCAGCCAAAATAATCAGTGCAAACATGAAGAGGTGAACACAGCAACAAGAACACAAACATGCAAAGTAAGATCAGCCCTGAACCCAAACGTAGGAATGACATAAACATCTAACAAAACCATGTTGAGAGGGAGGTGAAGAAGCTGTACCACCTATGAGTTTTAGTTGCTATGGTAATCATGAGCTGTTGGTAAAAGATAGAACTGTAAGCAGACGTGATGTTCTCGGTGAACGCGTGTGTGTGTGTGTGTGTGGTAAGGATGAGACTGGTGGTAATGGTTCTCCTTCACAGAGATATTTATACACAGATGTGTGTGTGTGTGTGTGTGTGTGTGTGTGTGTGTGTGTGTGTGTGTGTGTGTGTGTAGGTAGTGAAGTATCCTGTGCAGAAATATGGGAGCTAATAAAAGCAAATAGTGACATTCAGTGATTCATCATGTTATCTCCTGTAGGAAAGGAGGACAAGACCTTATTCATACACTGTACTTTGCCTGTGCGTATGTGTATGTGTGTGTGAGTGTGTGTGAGTGTGTAAGCAGGTGAGTAAGAGAGTAAAAGAGAGAGAGAGAGAGAAAGAGAGCATCTACCTCATGACATTGTCATTACACAGTGTGACTCAAACATAGGTAAAGGCCACTTTATTGAGCACACCTACGCTGTGTCTACAATCACTGTCCATGTTATGCAAAAATAAAATATTTACTGTGTAAAAATCAGAAACCGCACTTCATTCCAGTCAAAGCATCCTTTTAGCACAAGCTTTCTTTTGTGCCCATTAGGAGATATTACTGGTAAGACTGCTTATAAATGTGTCCTCTGGCACAAGTTTAGGTTTTCAAAACTAGAGTTAAAAATGGCTAAGTGAACTGCTACCAGCAGATAAACAGCACTTTCATCTTTGAGAGAGAAGAGAAAATCAAGTTTCCTTTTAGTGTGAGAATATAACTCAGCTCTCAGGGTCCGGAAGGATGTGTAGACGTAAAGAAGCTGTTACTGAAAAATGAAAAAAAAAAAAAAGAAAAAAATGGAAACCAAACAAATAAGCTGCTTGTGCTCTCCCAACAACAGACTGACTGACCTCAACATCCCTGAAGGAGTCTGGGGTCACTTACATGAGAAGCTGAAAGTCCTTCCACAACTGAACTTTAGAGATGTGAAAAAATAACCTTGCACATTTTTTTGAAAATCTATAGGCACGTTTCCAGAAAAGAATGGGAGTAATAAATAAACAGATTCAGCTTCAAGCTATTTTATTCTGAATTCTGATTCTTTTAGAAGCTGGAAAATTAATCCATGTGTCCTTAAAGCTGTTTGACCATACATTAATCAGCTGAATATGGTCTCTGACATCTGCAGAGTACTTCTGGCACACTTCTGTTTCTACAGGTGCAGACTGTAGTCCATCAGTGTCTTGCACATTAGGTCAGCTTCCGTCTAACATGTGCTTTAATGGTCAGGAGTCGTGCAGAACCACCACAGAGCAGATGTTAATTGGGTGGTAGATCATTCTCAAGACTGCAACACTGACGTAGCGGGAGCAGGTTAGTGTGTGTTCTGGTGGCATGAGACACAGTAGTACTGCTGGAGTGTCCACCTATCGTCCACTCTATTAAACAACTCTAGATCTTCATCAATGGTTAGAACAGTGCTGAGAATGACCAATCGCCCAAATAATCCTTGCTCAGTGGAGGCCCAGTGGGGTCCTGATGAACAGGGCCAGACTGTAATGGTAGAACTACAGGGTGCAAGAATATGGTATGTGGACCTATTAAAATAGACAGTGGGTGTAGATACAAGGTAGGTGTGCTTCATAAATTGGTCAGTGACTGTATGTGTATGTTTTGTGTATGATGAAATAGACAAGCTAGAGATTAGAGATAGAGCGAGTTATTTCTCCTACAACAACTTTACCACCATCTACAACAACCAGGTCATTGTGCTTTAGGCTCTTACAGTGATCAGCATGTCCAACAAACAAGCTTGTAACCACTCATAACGAGTTACACATGCTACGAATCATGTGATCTACTGGAAGAAGTGTCAGGTCAGTGAAGAAAACAATAGAAAGTAGTGAACTGAATTAATGATGTGGTGATCAGAGGGTGTTATTCATAGAGAATCTAGAGCAGAAGTGCAGATGCCTGTAATCGCTATTACTCAGTGAACAAGATTTCTTCATAAATAGGCTGGTGTAGGTCCAAGATATTATTCCTATAAAACAGCAACATGGCTAACTCAAATCAGTAATAGCCACTATTGCCAGCTAACATCACCCAGCCAACTATAGCCACTACAGCTCTCCCAGCCATACAAAGGCTGAGTTTGAATGTAATCCAGTCATTTTTAGTGTTACTATGAGCCACGATAATTAGTCACGATGATTAATGACACACACAGATTTGTCATAAAGACCATTTTGATCATGGAAAAGGTTGTTCCTAAAACGCCACATTTAGAAATAAAACTCTATAACGTTCATATAATATTTGTTTAACCTTTGTGGTCGTTCTATCAGATGTCAATACACTAGTAAAAGTGTAGGGTGCGCTAATGCCATAAAAAAAGAAATCATTTGCTACGCAGACAGAAGCCTCAACGGTACCCTCACTCCTGCAGCCCTCTTTTAAGTCAGCACTTTGGTGGGATCAACAACTTGCAAATGTATAGGGCAAAAGTGCTGAAGAGCACCTGGTTTGAAAGCATGCATCTGGGACAGACTGGTGTGATATACAGGCGGTCCAGAGGCACAGTAAAAGAAGCAGCAGTTCAGCGCACTGTTTGAAAAATGGGCTAATAACACTCAATAATGGCTGTTTTATGGAAAGTCATGCCCTTTAATAAAAAGAGCATTGCTGGTAAAGGTGTGCTTGGGAGAAGAAGAACCTTCCCCCTTTCTGTAATATACAAATGTGAAGCCAGATCTCCCCAAACAACCCTGTTGTGCATTACTTGAACCAAATGGAGCCAAAAAAATGCTTCAAATATGCCACAGATATGTTGCATGGCCTTTTAAGTTTACTGGTCTCATTCAAAGTGCGTTCTGGTCTACCAGCGGACAAGTTTTCCTTTTTCCAGCTGAAATAGGGCTTTTGGGTGATGTTGGCACTGTGAACGAGGAAAAGGTAGAGGCATTATAATTAGTTGAGCAATCAATCAATTATAGAATCAATCAAGAGACCAATCAATTACAGCAATAATGAGACAGTTCCAGCCCTAGTTTTAAGGAAAAACATCTTGGACCCATACTAGCCAGACCAGATTGTCTGTGGATTTGCGCTTATATTGCCAGATTCCTTAGAAAAAAGACCCTATTAAACAGGGAGGGCTGATGGGAACTCGCGTATCTGCAATAGCCGCCCCAGCACCAGCTTGAACTGAGCCCAGTTGTTCTGCTCTTCTGTCTTGTGGATAGACTCTAAATCAACTCTTCTGACAAAGATGAATTATTTGCTTTCTTTTGGATTACTCTGTGCTTTCAAGGAATTCATCACCCATGGCATGAAAGGTGGAGGCAAATCATGCTGGAAATCAGTCAGCCACCTGCAGGTCTGGGAGAAGCGTCTCTTCAGCCCTAAACAAGGTCTGTACTGCAAACCTCCCCCAAAACCAACATGGCTAACCAGGAATGAGACTGAATGAGATATTCCTCGAACCTGACCCTTTTAGTTAAAGGAATACTACATTTTTCAACCTGCTTATACAGAATACAGTCGATTACTATAGAGAATAACTCCACTGACGCAAAATACAGGGGAGCTATTATAGCACACTTATAACAGAAGCCAAGGGGCTGCGGCTGAAGCACCCTTCCCTTTGGCTTTGTTTGCAGTCAGTGCACTTCAGCTTCTGTTCCTTTTACTAAAGCTAAATGTTATTACTGTCCATAGTAATCGAGCATACACTACAGAGGTGAAACTCTAGAGCATTCCATTAGACCCTACTAGTAGAGCCCTTTGTATCTCTGTCAGAAAAGTCCATGTAGGTCCTCGGGGGTCATTCATAGGCTGATTAAGGCTCTAGAGCAGTCTGCCAAGAACTAGCCCTTCTGTGGAGCGAGCCTCTCCCCGCAAGATCTCCAGAAAGCCCAGCTTAGTGAGGAACTCCAGCCTTAGCCGATCTGTGGGCTGCACTTCACAAAACACACCCTGCGAGCCTGCAGTGAGATAAAGAAAGAGAGGGAGGAGAGCTTGAAATGGTCTTGATACGCCTTATTTTGTTAGAGGGACTGAGCAACAACGGATTGAGGCTGAAAATATTACTAATAATACTGTAGTAATAAAGTTCCTTTCACAATCCCAGAATACATTAACAGTTAAAAGCTAGGACAGAAAGTAAAGAATGCGCTACAGTAAAGAAGAAGGTTCCATGTTACATGAAAGTGGGAATAGTCACTCAACAAACAAGTGGAGCAATAAGCTTAGTATCAAAATCCCTCTCCCAAATTAATTGCCAATAATACCATAATTAGTTTAGTATGTTGAAATGTAAAAAAAAAAATCGTTTTTTTGTCTATTATATATATTTTGGTTTATATATACAGTACAGTAAGCCTATTATACGATTGGGACTGGACTGGTGGTCGGTCCTTGGTGTTTTCTGCCTTCTGCCCAGTGAGCACTACGATAGGCTCCAGCATCCCCCCATCCCTGAAGCGTAAGCAGCTTAAAAGACCTGGTTAATTAATTCGTTATATTAAGCTACTTAGATTATTAAATATTATACATCTATTAATTTCTTTAGAAAAAAATGGCATATTGTTTTAAATCGTTCGTTCAATGACCTAATGTATTTTGCCTATTTAGTATTTTCCTAAATAATCATAATCTAATTATTGTAAGCCCCTTAATGCGAACTGCTGGTAATGCTAAGAACAGAACATTGTGGAAAAGTCTGTAGTTGGTATCAGGCTTAAATAAGAAACTGCAGGTCTAAGCTTCTTCCCTCTATGAGAAAAATGGATTCTATTTTCGAGAATCAGCATTATGGTATCACACTGGTACATAAAACACCATTCCTTTTCCATCTGCATAGACCCAGAGGTTCTTACAGGGGTACATCACTGACAACAGAATGACAACACAAGACACTTCAGTGATCTATGACAATATTCTTTCTCACTTCCTCTCTCTCTCTTTCTCTCTCACTCTCCCCTCTCATTCTCTCTCACTCTCCCGTCTCATTCTCTCTCACTCTCCCGTCTCATTCTATCTCTCCCCCCCTCTCATTCTCTCTCACTCTCCAACTCTCATTCTCTCTCTCTCTCTCTCGCTCACTCTCCAATTCTCATTCTCTCTGTCACTCTCACTTTCTCTTTCTCTCTATCCGTTTGTCTCACTCTCCCCCTCTCATTTTCTCCCTTTTGCTCTCACTCTCCAACTCTTATTCTCTCTCTCTCGCTCTCTCCCCCTCATATTCTCTCTCTCTCACTCTCCAACTCTCATTCTTTCTGTCACTCTCACTTTCTCTCTCTCTCCCCAACTCTCATTCTCTCTCTCTCTTGCTCTCTCTCTCTCCCCAACTCTCATTCTCTCTCTCTATCTCTCTCTTGCTTTCTCACTCTCACTTTCTCTCTTTTCCCCTCTCTCTCACCGTTGGCTTTGAGTGCTGTGAGAAGGGAGGTGAGGAGGCTTCTGCTGACGCTGCAGTCGACTAGTTCAGGCAGAGCCTCCAGTCGCAGTTGGGAGGGGAAGTGGTACAGCAGGGAGTCTGGGTAGTCCTGTTCCTCATGAAAGTTCTGCAGCGCCTCCTGCAGGCACACAGGAGAAACATACTCAGAGAACCAGGTGAATAATGTACGCTTTGTTTGATGGAGCAGGAACATTTCTGTGTACTAAGTAGTGTGAACTGTAGGCTAAGAATATAGATGTGAACTGAACACTGCAGCTCTATAGCACTTAGATTCGTTATTCAGTTATTAAACTGAAGAACATATTAAATCTTATTGAGTTCAGGGCAAAGGGTACACAACCTTTAATATATTTCACCTGTAATTTATCTAGTTAAGGTGCCTTACTCCATTGGCTGATAGTTTAGTCTACTTTGGATACTATTTCTTATTTTAGAATAGAACTCAACAATCCGCTTTATGTCCGAAAACAAGTCAAATTATACACTAGTGGAATAAAACATTTTTTACTAGTTTTCACAACGTAACAACGTAAAACTCTACAAAACCCGGTAAATAAGCTTTTTATATCTTTACAACAATCTCAAAATGTTAAATATTAAACATAGGGGACAGTGTAGTCTAAAACCATTTACTTAGTAATGACACAAGGAACACATTATTCAGCAACTAGCATAAAACTAATATGACGTATGTAGAACTTAAGTGCTTAGGAACTTAAGTGCGGCTCCACCAACAGGCCCAAAGGATTTAATCATGTTTCCAACTATATTTAGATAAATATCAAAGAAACTTATTGCTGCTAGAACAAAAGCTCATATCTCCAAAGCAGAGTCAGAAGAACATAAACATCCATAATTGCTGTTGGTCAGTTTGCCCTAACGTTTAAACAGTACACAGTGACACAGTGTAAACAGTAGCAGGCCTTTTTATAATAATGTTAAAAATTTGATACAAGGTTAAATATCATAGCTGCAAGTCAGGCTATCCTGAGCTGAACTCTGACCTTTGTAGCAGTGTGACCATTGGCTCCATGCGGACGCGTAGGGTATTTGTCTCTCATAGCAGGCAGCCAGGTGGCCTGACATCGCTTGGCAAAGGAGCGCACATCCAGGATGCCAACAGCACACCCACAGACTCCAAGCTCATCCTCCAGAACAAAGCTGTACTCTGGGCACAGGGCCAGTGACGCACCCAGACACCTGAAGACCCACATACACATTAATACCATCCCCCCGTCTGGTATTGCTAAGATGATTGCAGTGTGTTGTTATGATGAAACAGTAATCAGACTTTGTACCTATTTTTGTTTGTATAAGGATGCACATGTTTAATCTGCACTGTGATCAAGTTAGCAGGGAACAGCTGAGTCACTGTAAGGTCATGACAGAGCAGAATCACCTTCTCTGATTTCTATGTTGTGTTATAGTACATTGACATCCACCCAGCCAATCCAACATGTCATCTCCATTTTTGACCATTTTCTGATGGTAACTTGAGGTGGAGTTATCTGAAACTATGTAGGTGTTGTTACTCGGGTTTCCACCCCTCCAGGATTTCCCTGGATTTTCCCTGGATTTTCCAGATTTTTGAATGCCTGTCCAGGAAAAAATATTTCATTTATGGGCATGAAAAGTCCAATAATCCAAGGATTCTTTTAAATGGCTGGTGTCCCTCTAATGTACCTCCAAAATGGTAACATTAAAGCTGCAAACAATTTTGGATGATTTCTATTGGCCCAGTCTGAGTGTTCATGACCTTTACGTGGATGAGAAGGCGAGCCTAGTTTCTACTTTTTAAAGAACAAAGAAAACACACAGTATAAAAAAACATAAATGATAACTTTGTTATTTGTGTTATTCTCTGTCCAGATATAAACATGGGCAACCTGTCACCGATGAAGTCTGGATGGGCTACAGCAGAATCCTGAGCACCTCTTGCCCTCTGATGCAACTGGCGCACCATGCGGTATAGCTCCACCTAGAGGCGTGGAGGGTAAAAACAGAGAACAAGTAGAGCGAAGCCAGAGCTACAGTAGTGTGCATGTGCCATACCTGATTTAAGTCTTTAGATACATCTAAAGCTATCCTTAAGTAGTAATATTAGTACATTAATAGTACATTAATAATAATATATTACTGTAATATTATTATTAATGTACTATTAATGTACTAACGTATTAATGTACTAATATTACTTAACACTAAGCTACTGTACCTCCCTTCTTAGGGGAATACTATTTGAGGGAAAACCAAACATATTATCCAAATTAATATTTTTAAATTCCAGCTAATGGCAGTCACATAAGTGCTGTGTGACTGTGAACACATTCTGAATGCGTCTTCCCAAGTGTACTTTGTGTGTGCATTTATATATCTCACCTTGTCTTTGTGCTGGAAGGGGCGTATGTTGTAGAGTCGAGAGGTGGGAAAAAGAGGAGGAGGGTGGCTGAACAGCTCACTGCTGGTGCCAACAGGGAGAAGCATCTACTCCAGATGGTAAGTGTATAAAGAAAAAGAGAAAGGCCAAGATTAACGCTGTGCTATCACACGTCTTGTAAGTAATACATGGGTTAAAAGGGGATTATAGTGATGTTCTATTTAAATCGTTAAAATCCCCCACCCGAACCGATGTGCTGTTTACATGTCCACACTGGGCATCGTAAAATTAATCAGCATGCAGAACTGAAGCATTCTGTGTGCTACCATGTTATCTATCCCTTTAGAGAATATGTACCATACTGTCAAATCACTGGATGCATTTAAATAGTTTCTGAAATGTTCAGCTTTGTTTGATTGCCTGTTACACACCAAAACAAATGCAAGAGCAGCTTTGAGAACCATGGCTATTAAAGCAAAAGAAAGAATGAACCGAGCCATTTTCAAACTGTTATCATATATGGTATGCTCCTCATACCTGCACTTCCCCTGAGAGTCCTCCTTTAAACACCCAGGGTTCCGCCTCCACACCTAGAAGCTCTGCCCCTGACGAGGCTCCACACCCTGTTTGGAAAATGATTGTACCATGTACAAACCCAGTTACTGTAACAGCGGTTCAAATGCACGTAGAAACAGAAGCCACTGATCTGCTCACCATATTTCCTGGTTTTTCTAAACTGTATAAATTGCTGCATCCTGCTGCTGGCTTGTTCTGCTGATGACGCACCTCTTTGGCATGACGGAGGCAGCAGCCGAAACTAAGAGTAGTTAAGGAAGCATCATTGCTCCTGCTGCCACCGCCAGTAGCATTAGGAATAGTGATGTGAGCTGCAAGGTGTTCTGCTGTGCTGGGGAAGAGGGCAAAGCACTCATCCTCTCTCTGCTGTGATTATAACAGGGGTAAGGGTGTTCATTTATCGGGATGGAAGATATTCCAAAACCCCTGCTGCAGGCAGAGGGGTTAGCAGAGGGGTTCAGGATTCTGCTTTTTAAGGTGATCGGGGTGGCTTCTTGTGGCGAGAGCTTTTTAGCATCTTGCATCTTTATCACATACTTTATCATAACTTAAAATGGTTGTTGTGTTTCACAGGCAAAAGTGACATCTGCAGGTGCCACTGGAGGCACCATTAATAATATGGGGGAACATATATATTTTGTAGCAGCATATGCTGCCATCTAGACAACATCTTTTTTGTCTGGGCTTGACTGCAGTCTATTCCATTCTCTTATTTAAAAAAATGCCGCATAAAGAGTCAATATTTGTTGAAACAAGCATGGTGCATCCAAGTTTGCAAGCCGATTGAGAGAATGCCAAGAGTCTGTAAAGCTGTTCTTAAAGAAAATGGTGGCTACTTTGAAGAATCAAAAGTAAGAATCAAAAAACATATGGTTTGTTTAACACTTTTTTGTTTACTGCATAATTCCATATGTATGCCTTCATAGTTTTAATGTCTTAAATATATAGCTTCCATTTATAAAATAATTTAAAAAAAACATTGAATGAGAATGTTTTGACTTATAAAGACTGTATATGAAAACATATTCATACTGCTGAGCAGCTACAGTGGCACATATAAAGCAGGAACAGGAAAATATTCCACTTCTACCAATGCAGCCTGTGCTATCAACAACTCTAGAATGTTTAAAGGAAAGATGATGTAACACTCAGGTACCTTTTATTGCAGGCATAAAATTTAGAATAAGCATTATATGCATACAAAAAGTTAATAGCTGAAATATTAAATATCTAGTCTTTATACTGTTTTAAACGAATACAGGCCATCTCACTGACTGTCCCCGCATTTCCTGGAGTTGGGATTGTGAAATGGAAATGTCATAACAAGCTGTACTCACAGTGGAAGCAGTTCTTCCAGGAACCCAGCGAAGAACTTTCACTCATCACACGCCCTTCTAAAGAAAATAGAAAGAAGGACTAAGAAAAAGAGGCAGAGATACAAAGACATTGAGACGGAGACAGATGTGAAAAAATATAAGGATCAATGAAAACAGAAAACAAATCTGTCATACAGAAACTCTTCTGCTTATTAGTGCTGAGTGCTCTGACCTATCATTTAACACCACCCGGACGATAATGATATGATATCCTGATATAGTTCCACCTTCAACCTTAATCCTGTTAGCTTTTACCTCCTTGCACATCCCGAATTCTATTTGGAGCCTCACAGCAGATCTCGGAAAGAGTACTTCACACCTTGCCCTATCTAACAAGGGAAACTTGTAATCCCACATACACTAAGCTTATCACGCTATACTATATCTGCCACATGCACATTATATGAGTGCAAAAGCTAAAATAAGAAATCTGTTCTCACAAAATAACATTCAGTTAACAGTACACTGAGTGCACACCTGAAGAGCTTTGTAAATGGTTAAATGGTATATGATACATTTTGTTGAATTTATAACATTTCTTAATATGTACTATTATTTTGTAAGAGGGGACGTGGGAATTACTGGGGCTGTTACACGCCTACATCTCAGGATTATTTCTTTTATAATATATATATATATTTATTTTTATTTTTTTTAATACCCAAAATCTAACCATGCACTGTTAAAAATAACACTGTTTCAGAACATACTGAATCATCCTACAGTTGTAGGCTGGGTTGTTTGTGTCCTTCCAAAACCAAGTTAATTAGGAATGCTACTCTCCAATTCACCTTCTCTGCTAACCCCTACTGCTAAAGCAGCATAACTCCGGGTACAAGTCACACTGCAAAAAAATGTTGCCTTGGTAGGTAAAATGATCTTACATACAGTTGATAAATTCTCTTTTTTCCCCAGGTATTTAGCTACTTGTTTTAGGTGATTTTAATAAACAGAGTTTTCTCATTATATTGGCAGATAATTTGACATTACTTGAGCAATGCGTTTAAAGCAAGCTCCCTTATCTGCCACTACAGTGACAAAATTAGGTTTACTAAAATCACTAATTTTACAGTGCATTCTTGAACCGCTTCTCCATCTAATCTTGCCTGCCCATCTCCCTCTGTCTCTCTTCATCTCTCTCTCACCCAGCCAGCTGATGAAGGCTTTGGCTACCAGCATGGTGTTCCTCAGGTCCCACACGTAGGGGTACAGGTCATAAAGCACAGCCCTGTTCACGCTGTTCACCACACTGCCATGCAGCACTGCAATCTCATCACACGCAGCTAGAAACCGGCCCGCCCTAGCCCGCCACTCCTCCACCTGAGAACAGAAGGATGGAAAGATTAATTAGATCAACAACAACAAAAACAACACAGAAAATGAAATAATGGTGGAGAGGGTCCCGGGTGGTATTTAGGAAAGTATTCATTGATTAAACATGTAAAAAGACGGATGAGGAAAAAAAGGAGGAGGTGAAAGTCACTACTGTCCACTAATAGTGACCTTCTGAGGCTGGGTCTTCTTGCCATTGCCATTGACGCTGACATAGTGGCAGTTGGCTTTGAGCCAGGTGAGGTCCTGCAGCAGACTCTGGGCTGGTGGGCCATGTTCATGCGGCAGATAGTGCAGTCCCACCAGCAGCCGCACCTGGGCTTCACTCAGTGGACCCTTCCCAGCACACAGACCCTTTCCTGGTCCCTTCTCTCGACTGTGGCCCCCAGGAGGGCGCTCCTCGCTTTGTAGGGGCCCAGCCGCGTTCTCTTTCCTAGGTTTATGTGATTGGGCGGAGCAGGCCCCTACTGTGGAGGAAGGTTTGGACTGAGCGCCATGGTGATTGTCTGAGCTCTCAGAGAGTTTGTGTTTGGAGGAGGGTGCTGACGACCTGTGGTCAGTAGGCCTGATCTGCCGACCTGAAAGAGAGAGAGAATACAGAATGAGCTCAACCCACCCTAAGTGACACTGCTTTTGGACATTCTCTACTAAACCTCCACTAGGACTAGGACTAATTTGTGAAAAGAAGAATTATCCTTAAAGTTAAATTGGGGTGAAAAAATAAATTTACCCAATGCACCCTAAACATAGTCACAGGACCAAACATGTTTCCTTAGTTCTTTAGTGGAACTATGAGACTAATCCAGCTGACATAGTGTCACGGGCCCAGGCATACACACTGCTAATAACTGGTAGGTATATGCTTTCATTGTTTGTTAGCAGAGATGAAAGTAAAGAGATACAGGGGTTGGACAATGAAACTGAAACACCTGATTTTAGACCACAATCATTTATTAGTATGGTGTAGGGCCTCCTTTTGCGGCCAATACAGCGTGATTTGGGCACCCCCCCCTCATCCCCCGACCATCCCAGCCGTGGTTTTATGTTTTTTGGATACAATCCGGGTTAGCACCCGAACATCCCTTTCAGACAGCTTCCTCTTGCGTCCACAGTTAATCCTGTTGGATGTGGTTCGTCCTTCTTGGTAGTATGCTGACATTACCCTGGATACCATGCCTTCACACTCTGCTCTTACTGGTGCAATGTGCAATTAATGAAGATTGGCCACCAGGCTGGTCCAATTTAGCCATGAGACCTCCCACACTAAAATGACAGGTGTTTCAGTTTCATTGTCCAACCCCTGTACATTTACACTTGTTACAGTACTTCAGTACATTTGACAAATGTTTAACTACATACATAATTATTGAGTACCTTTGAGTACTAAGAATTTTTTTATTAAAGAACAGAGTACAAATGAATAGGTTTCAGCTTATAAACCAATTAGAAGAAATCACTGCCAAAAACCAATCAAACTACAGCTGCAAAACAGTACACTTCATCCCATGTCCTGAGGCATCAGGTAGAGAAAGAGAGAAGACAACATTAGCACACACAAAGAACATCTTTTATCCAATTTGTCATCTTTATTCTTTTACAAATTAACTGTTATTAAGAGCTGACACTTCTGCCACCTAAAACCTGCTGAGATCTCCGCTTTTTCCTACACCAGCAAATACCAAACCTAGCCAAACAGGTCCTTTTACTGATTTCGTCTTACTTTGTGATTAGCACAATTTAAAAGTTACCTTTTCATTGTAATGAATATTCATGATAGACAGATCAACAGAATTCATCCAAAATTGCTAAAAAAAATATTATCAACCTCCACTGCTAGTTAAGAAAGCTGTTTTATCCTCTTGTAAAGTTTCATTTTTAAGGTATTTAAGGTGGACTGCATTATTGCATGAATGATATTTAATACATTTGTTTTACATTTTTTAAAAGCCAAACCAAAAAAGTGACATAGTCAGGTAGTGAGATATCCGAAAAAACAACTCAATGTAAATACTCAACAACGTATACTGAGTTTCCTTTACCTTTTCCTTTTCCTTATACCTGTACACAAAGACTTTCACTAGTCACAGTACTTTAGACTACTTCCATCATTTTTTTTTCATTGTCTGGATCTTATGAAATTGTGCACTGTAAAGAAATTCACAGTATAATCCTGATCATGGTGAAACAGCAGTATATTTAAAGAAATGAAGAGGTTTTCTTTGGTACTAATGTACCTGTCCAAATAGAGAGGCTATTACTAACAAGTTTGTAAAATAATTTCAGACATCAAGTAATGTAGGCATAACCTTTTATATAAATACAATTCTGTCATGCCATGGCTTTAAGACGTCTGGTTCCTCACCACTGTGAACATTTCTAGAATATAGCATCAGCCTCATGACTCCAGTACAAAACTAAAAATACTCATTTTAGACTCCAGTCATATGTTAATGGACTATATTAGGGCGGAGTTTCAGTAGAATTATTAGTTATTAGTAATTAGTATTAACGTCCTGAGACCTGGACTTGCTTGGTGTGCAGTTTTAATTTCTCCTAGCTATTTTTTATAACAAGTATAAAAACTAAACGTTGTCTTTGTACAGGAAGCTGTTTGGGCAAAAAACACTGTCCTTATATGAGGCCAAAGGGTCAACGTTTTAAAAAGTATCATGGTGCAGGGAAGCAGAAATGTAATGTCCTCATATGAGGACGCTGGGGTCTCAGGAGGTTAAAGCTACAGTGTATTAGAATAGGAAAAAACCCAAAGTGTGACGTACATTTGTTTTGCATTGGTGCGCAATTCAGTTTCACCTCTTGCAGCATGAATAACACAAGCTTTGTGTGTGTAGGGTGTGAGTAGTAGGTGTTAAAAGGGTTCAGGTGGGTCAGTACCAGGCTGTAGTGGCTGACTCAGTTCATCCATCCAGTCCTGCAGCGCAGTAGAAAGAGCTCGATCTGGACAGTACTGATGTTCTTCACCTAGCACGTACAAACATTAACACAGGTCAGTTTCAGCATTACACAGCACGCCTACTCTAGTCTTTACTGGCAGATTACTGGTATATTTTACCTGTTATACCCATATTTTGACATGTAAAACACACGCTGTTTTTACTGCTGCTCTTATTGCTCTTTATATGTTATTGGTCTCTAAATTAGCTGACATTTTAACTGTGCAACTTTGCCAACTTCAGAGACCAATTTCCAACAGAGATTTCATCCAATTTGAACAAATTCCCAAATATTAATACTGATATGTGCAGCCCTATGCAGAATTTTGGGCACCACTGGTCAAATTACATGTTTTATTGATTCATCTTTTATAGCACCGTTATATGACAAACTTAGCAATATAAAGAAAATGTGCACTTCTAAACTATCAGGAGAATGAAGAACATGTTCACTTATTTACACTACAAAATCAATAGAATAATTCCTTGACTGCAGGTGTTCAAAATTTTTTAAAGCTACATTTCATTGGATTGGATTCATTTACAAGTTTATTTCAGACGTGTGGTAAAACCTGCAGTGCTATCATTAGCGGTGTAACAGTGATGACAATGCAATACCACTGTGCAGTGCAGAACTGTGACACTGGCATTGTGCTGGTGTCTGAATGCATTAATCTGAATGAATATTCCACTAATTCTTTTCTGATTTGCAAAGTATGCGAAAGGTAAGCATCAATAATTCCCTCCAGCGATCCTGCTGCCTCACAGCTCTAGTGTTGTAAAGTTGTATAACATGATTACAATCACTTTTTTCTTGATTATAATAAATTGTTCAATGTAAATGTTTTTAAAAGTCCTCTGTGACCTAAAGCTGCATCAATATGGTACTAAACTGGATGCTGACAAGGAATTTCTGTCTTACACAAGGTATTTTCTCCTCAGTGGACATTTCCCAGCATGAAATATACAAATATACTGTTACTTCTCTATGCCACCACCAGATAGATTAGTTAGCCTTGACAGTAATAAAGCCAAGCTACATCTGTCAGGCATATCCTTGCCAACGTGATCATACTCGGACACACATGTTTCAAAGCGATAATCACAACTGTAACATGCTTTCTCATAAATACAAGTAAACCCTTCACCTTCAGAGTTCTGTTAAAACAACACAGCATTGAATTGTTTAGTTGGTCTGGATATTTTCTGATCTTATAGTAAACATATTTCTGGAACAATCTCTTCTTTTGTCCACACAGCTGCCCAAGCCACATACACAATATGTCAAAGGCCTTACACTTCCTGGACAAAGCCAACACTTCACCCAAACTCTTTCAACTCTTACCAGAATGGTAAGATCCAAACTCTACACACACGCAGCCAATCAACAGCTTTTCTACACCATAACTACACACTGACAGAAAAAACTGAAAACACTACTAGCTTGTGTTTTTGACTGTTCAGTGTGACGGTCTAACGTAACACTAATACGTACATATATTTTAACAAATATACAGGCTATTTTTGCATTATTAGTACATAACCAGTATAAGGTAATGCACAGTTATGGGGGTCATGTTTGTTTTTGGGGCTGACCATACACACTGAAATACACATGCCGTATATACTGTAACACATTACAAAACACAAAAATATAATAGGTCTGTAACTCTGGGGAATTAGGATGCATCTGGTCTTCCAAGATGTGTGACCTGTGTTTTTAGGGCTCCGGTGCTGATTTGTAAGGATTATCCATAAATGTTTTCATCTGTAGGCACTGGGTTTGCGGAATTGGTTGATGGGTGTCGTGTTTGCCTAGCAGTGTTCAGTTTGTGTTGCTTCATTAAATGTATCAACCTGCGTTTAGTGTTTGGCTAAAAGTGTGTTTTGGAATTACTAGCTAAGTGTGGGTAGAGAAGCTTATAGTTTAGAGTACCAGGTCAATAGAAAGGCAGAGAGTTAGAAGTAGACCAGTGCTGCAGATGTGCCCCACAGACACGTGTGAAGAGTCCACTGAGCCCTTTACATGATAAAAAGCTAATCATATTATGTCACTGGCCACTTGCTCTTTTGTAATCACCATGATTGACCTCTGGCCTGAGGGTCTACAGTTTCATGGTTTTCCACTCCTTCCGTCCCCTTATTACAGGAAGAAATACTAGCTCTCGCTCTCTCTCTCCCTCAGCTCCTACCCATCAAACACATTTCTCACTGCGCCTCTATGATTCACTTGAGCTTTGCTGCCCTTTTGACCCACCATCACTTCCTTTCAGGACATATCGCCCCTCTCTGACACAATCAAATCCTCCATTTCCCACACAATCACCCACCCTCCTTTATTCTCCCAGTCCGGCTACATCACAGTCGTTTTTCTCCTCCCGATTCCTGCACCCTATTATCACTTGTCAAACATGTTCCCACTTTCCATCCCTTCCTCCATCTCCCTCTTCCTTTCCTCTCCAGCCACCTCCTCTCCTTCCTCACCTTCTCTCTCGTCTTTCCCTGCTGTGTGCCAGGTCCCCAGTGTGTGCAGAGGGATGTAGTTGGCTTCAAACTCGCAGTTAGGGTTCAACAGGAGACCCCTGAGATGGGCCCGCAGGCCAGGTGGCCGACCCTTGAAAGGACCCAGGAAGACACGACGAGAATCGTAATCATTAGCATGAAGATTGTCCCACACCAGTGGAGGGCGCTGCAGCACCGAGTGCACCTCCACTAGCGAATCAGCACTCAGCTCCCGCGAGATCACCTTGCTCCCTGGTGGAGAGATTTAGGACAGAGAAACACACTAGCTCAGGATTCTATCACTCAATTACAGCTTCAGGATCAGGATTCTATCAGGATTCTATCAATTACAGCTTCAGGATCAGGATTCTATCAGGATTCTATCAATTACAGCTTCAATCAGGTCTGAAAGTTTACCACACCCTCGCTGACCTCACCTCACCACTCAGATATTCATAACACATTCATCATTAAGTGGCAACACTGGAGAGTGGAATATAGAATAGCTAATTACAGTCAGGTAGATCAGCACACTTCTGAATTAAAACGTTTCTTTATTTTTACTTTGCTTTAATATGTGAGTAATGTATACACACATATGCAACTTTGCCATTACTGTAACAGCTTTATCTTCATCTGGCTTGAGATTTAGGTAAATTAACAGGAACATGCTGCACTCCTCCCTTTGTCATTTATTAGCTGTAAAGCGCTTAAACTTGCTTGATAGATAGATAGATAGATAGATAGATAGATAGATAGATAGATAGATAGATAGATAGATAGATAGATAGATAGATAGATAGATAGATAGATAGATAGATAGATAGATAGATAGATAGATAGATATGAATACAACAAGCTGAAGAATTACATAAAGATTAAATACAACTGTAAACAATATGTCACAGATCTCTATATATATAGGCAGAATGATTGTGAGGGGAACATTGACAGTAGGCCCCATAGCAGGCCCCAAAATGGTGTACATGTCCAATAGCATTTAAATATGGTGCCCCAAGATATATTAAGAAATATGTGATCACATTTGAAAAAAATAAATTTGTGCCTTGTCTGTAAGGGATGCAGCTCACAATACGCAGCTAGTTGCATAAAAGTTTAATCGTGTAAAGTCAGTCTTTGTTTACAAAACAATATTGCACCCATAAGGCATCCAGTCAGGTATAACAAACAGACCTGCTTGCTACGCATTAAAGACACAGTATTGATCTGGTTCATAAACAGCACAGTCTTCTATTTCTGCTGGGTTTAAGAAGTGCAAGGATTCTGAGCAAGTTCTGCAAAGCCCACACTTCTAATGACAAAACTTCACATGAGCTAAAATGAGGATTCCAAAAAGGGGACATAATAAATACAAGATAGTGAGAGAATCTAAAACACAGTGTAAACAGAAAGAGTTGTTTTCAGTTAAAAGGTTAGTGTCTAAGCTGCCTTAAAATCCTTTTAACTGAATTTCAAATAGTCAGTTAACAAAACAAGAATCTGTGGTTTATTTCAAGGCAGCACATGTTCTGTTTTTCTACAGTGCAGGTATTGGAACAGAAGGTTGGTCAGAATCCAACAACAGCCTGAGAATATTTTGTCCAACCCACAGCACCAAGTTTTATCAATACTGTAAAACAACTCCTCTGTAATCATTATGCACTGAGAGCAATGCAGGAGAGGTTATACTGAATGAACACAGTATGAAGATATTTTTAGATTATAGGTAATACATATTACCATATTACTGTACCATTTGCAGACCTTAGACATTTAAAATTTTCAAGCACTAGAATAAACTGTACATAGATTGTGATAGTGAACAATCGTCCTAATGTAGAACAGCACTGCTGCATTGGTTTAGCTCCATCCAAGAAAGAGCAGGTGAGGAAGCTGAATGTAGTCCAGCTCTGAAAGTTTCTTTATAAACACAGACACTGAACATTTATTCAACACCTCACCGCGGAGCTGGGATCAGCTGTCTGTGCTGGTGTTTTAAATGGAATGGTAAAGATAGATGCTCTTAGATCAGCACACTGACCTGTCCAGATGACTGAGATGCCAGGCAGCAGGTCCTCACCCACTGTCAGCAGATATGGAGATTTGGACACACTGGGAGAGCAGAGAGACCCACAGTACTCTATACCACACGGAAAAGGGGGAGAGAGAACCAGAGACATGATCCTAAAGCTTTGCTCAGGTGTAATTGGATGTCTTTACAACCAAGACTAGTCTCTTAATGTGAGTCCTTTGTGTCCTGAAGATCCTATGAGAGAAAAATAGCCTTTATGGTTGAAGTTTATTTTGGGCAATATGCAACAACTAATGGGATATGTAAAAATTAGATTAGATCATTAAAAAATAGCCACACTCCTGGATTTAGCAAAACTACTAAGGGAACTACATGACAGGAACCCAAGTCCACCACAGGAATCACAGGAACTAGTGTGCTCTAAATGTCCGCTGCAGTCTTTCTTGCCGCCACTCAATGGCATAGCAAGCTACCTTTCTTAAGATTGGATGTTCTTGTATGTAACTAATAGAGAGACCAAGTTTTGTGCTTCTCTTATAAACGTCTATGTTAAAGAAACTCACACACAGCACACAGTTAATAATGCAATGACTGGTGTTTAAACATAGTCTTACAGTCAAGTAATTCCCTTCAGTGTTGAGTTACTCATTTATCCAATGCCACTGTAAAAATTTGTGCTTGTATAAAAATAGAAATGGCTGGATATTCATCTTTATCTGGGTAACTTCTCATAAAGACAAGAGGGGGCCTAAGGCATGGCCACCCAGGTTATTTAAAGTCAGACAGTGAACCAACGTTAGAAAGCCACAATCAATAAAGACTCAATTACACTTTACAGTGAAAGTGAAAACCTTCCATGGACATGTAATACAGCTGAATACATGCATGTATGTGCTGTAGGTTATCTTATACTGTGTTGTCTGACAAGGATCATTAGACTCTATATAACTGTAGTGAGGGCAGCCTAATGAATAACATCTATGGTCTGTTTATGTGCATTTTTAATGTTGTGAACTGGAGAATGCATTTCATTTGTTTAATTCAATTCATCATTTCCTGAGTAACGACTAAAATACGTTACATCATTAAAATTTACTTTTGGCAATAGTTTGGCAATATTTCATTCATATGGAATTTTCTAGAGCAATTCAATTTAGTTGTAGTACTTTTTTAAGGAGTGTAACACTTAAAAAACGGTGGGTCTTAACTGGCCACCGTTTTAAAAGCTTTAGCTACACCACTATTTAGCAGTGCCTATACTTTCCCATGTATACAGATTTAGAACTGTCACTGCATGGTGAACTGCTCTAATGCTGTTCATTTTGTGAAAAATGTAGTTCCTCCTAATTTCATGTACATATAAATTCATAATCGCATTGCTCTTCTGTTTATTTGACTAAGATTGACTATATTTACATTTACATTATGGCATTTAGCTGACGCTCTTATCCAGAGCGACTTACAAGGTTAATGATTACAGGTAGGCCAACGTAGTGTTAGGAGTCTTGCCCAAGGACTCTTATTGGTGTAGCTCAGCATAGTCACCCAGACCGGGATTCGAACCCCAGTCTCCCACATGTAGAGGTGGCACCCTGAGTAGTGGTGTTACCCAC
>JAMWET010006770.1:267500-435000 GCA_024036415.1 Prochilodus magdalenae
CAAAGGATCAGAACAACCATATAAACCCACAGAAAAACAAATATGCCATACACAGCACGTCCCATCCCCCCAAGCATCCCAGTCAGCAGGGGAGACGATAATGGCAGTGATTCCTCCACTGTCCTCCATCGTCAATAATGGAGCGGGTCAGGTGTCCTGCTGAGAAAGGCCTGGGGCCAGGATCAATACCACAGCTACCAGACTGACCTGAGGCCAGTTCCACTCTGCACGACTCTGAAAAGGTCAGTAGAGTTTAGGACTGATGGTGTGATGACACTCTGGCTGGAAATCTTGGCTTTAGATAGATAGATAGATAGATAGATACTTTATTGATCCCAGAGGGAAATTCAAGTCTTGTGCTGCACCGGCGCGCCGGGTCCGCCAGAGCTGCTGATTATTATAAACTGTCTTATATTTGTATTTATACCCAAATAGGAGAGCACTACAGCGTGCTGTTTACAGAATCATTACAGGAAGTTCATCAGACATAAGAGCACTTCCAGCATGAAACCCATTGCGGTAAAGCAGCGACCTAGCACTGTCCCTAGGTAAGTGAGTAAAATGAATGTTTATTGGGGCAGTGTGGTCGATACAAACCGAATCTGAGAAAACTAAAGACTATAAACAGAGTCATAGTGCAATAAAAGTGAGACAGCCATTGTCTGCTCAAGACACTCAACCCAAAGCATGCAGGCAACTGCAAGATGTTCTTGTTTTATAATGCCATTTAACAATGTGGACATTCAATATTACACATGACATATTCTGACAGAATAGGAGTTAGGGGTTATGGACATGGCTGAATGTTCATAATCTACAGTTAGATGATGCCACTTGTGTGAGAAAGAAAGCATCCCAGAAAGAAGTTATGTTTATTATGCAAATATCTGGCAAATTAAATGTTATAATTAAGGTTAGATATATCAGCAGTTAATGAACAGTATAAAAAGCACAGGGTGGGCAGAAAAGACGTAACCTGATGCAGTGAAGTGGCCTCTGTCAGGAGTGTTATCAGTCAGGTAAAGATAAGGCTTTGGAGATTGCTGCAGCAGTACTGGGATTCTGCTAGCAGTATCATGTTTGCTAGTTAGTGGTAGCAGCTAAATTATCTGTGTACATATGGAAGCGATCAGGGAACAGGAAAACAGGGAGACACAAAACAGTGCACTGCACCTTCCGTCTTGTTCACTTTTAGAAGAATGCAGTAATACAGATTTTGTGGCACCCCAACAAAATCTCTGGCTCTTACTTAGCCACACCTGTAAAAGCTCTTGCTGCTGTTTGGATACTCTAAAACCGACTAGCCCTCCCCATTTCTACATTCCTATTTTTGTCACTGAATGGGAAACTTCTCCAGTGTTACATTGTGGAAAATTTTAATTTCTCCTTTTTAAACTTGTAAGCTTCAGAAAAGCCTTAATATAAATTAAACCACATAAGATGATGCAATGATGAGCAAACATTTAATCGGCTGCTTGTTTCTATGCAGATAGTCTCACAGCAGAGCGTCGGGTGCTCTTCCTCACATAATGTGGCTAAGTGCTCATCACAAAGAGGCAGTCTGACATGCAAAATGACCATCCAGAAGCTGCTGTTCTGGTGGATGAATATTGCTCTGAAAGGCTCACCTGTTTGCCATTGCTAACTAGAACTTAGCTGGAAAAACTTTGTATCCTATTTAAATGATAAAACTAGAAATATCCAGACAGTCAATTAGCATGCAGCTGACACAATCCTGCTGGTTATGGCCAGTTCTGTTTGTAAACACAGAGCCTCTGAGGCTCAGACTATGTGGGTGTCTATATAGCTACTACACACCGGGTGTGTGTGTTTACTGGCTCTATAATTGGTTTAAATTTGTCTATATATTCTATGCAGTGCTCAAAGATACAGACATACTGACAATACTGTTAATATGCCCAGAAAAGATATACAGAAAAACATATTCATCACAACAATTACATATCTGCCTCTGGCATTCTACAAGATTGCTTTTGATTGCACCCTCGTTGGTGTAGTACTGACTGCCTGATTTCTCTGGCAACTCCAACCTGTCACACCATACAACCATCACAGCTTAGGAAGTCCCACCACTAAAAGGCTTATAATCTCTCAAGTTTAATGATGATAAAACATCTTTAATGGGGGAATGACAGACTGGAACTGCTAAAAACTACCTGGTGGAACATAATTAGGTACATTCACAACAGGTCAGTAACATGACTGAGTATAAAAAGAGCATCTCAGAGAGGTGTAGTCTTTCAGAAGTACAGGCTGGGAGGGGTTCACCACTCTGCTAAACACTGTAAGAGTAAATAGCTCAACAATTTGCATAATCTACACGACATAGTATTGTCCGAAGATTCAGAGAACCTGGAGAAACGTCTCCATGCAAGGGACAAAACCGATATTTAATGGCTATGTTTTTGGGTCCTCAGGTGGCACTGCATTAACAACAGACACAATTCTGTAGTGTAAATCACTGGGTCTTTTTCCATCATCTGTAAAAACAGTTTGTCACCGCATCCACAAACACTCATTTCAGATATCAAACTGAGGCAAAGTGGAAAAGTGTCCAGTGGTCTAACAAATCAATATCTGACATTCCTTTGTTTGATTTGATTATAAAATTGACAATACGATTAAGAATTCCGGACTGTTGAGCAGCTGAAATCCAGTATTAAGCAAGAATAGACACTTATAGAGTGTTGTTAAAAGAAAGAGTGGTAGACATGTTCCTGTCCCAGCTCTTATAATATGTGTTTCTGACATTAAGTTCAAAATGGGCACCTGTTTAAAAAAATGTCTCAATTAAATACAGGGTTTAAATGTATTTCCACATCACTGCATTCTAACTGTATTTACACTCGCCACAGCATCTCCATGTTTTTGGAAACAGGGTTGTAAAAAACAGGAAACATTTGGCTAGAAATCTTTGTCTGAAAACAAATGCCACAGTTGACTGAGACCACTAAGCAGCATGTACAAACCCTGCATCGTGTGTGCATAAGCCCCAGTTCCAAAAAAGTTGGGACAGTGTTGGGACAAATGCAGATAAACACAGAAATGATGGATTTATAAATCTACTTTGACCTGTATTAGAATGTAAACCGTCAAGATATTTGGTGTAAAATAAATGACATGCTTAAGATGAAGGTTTAATTCATGTTGCCCTTTTCTCTCCTCCTGTCCCCCTATATGTCTGTGCAGGAACAGGGCTTGAACAGTGCATGTGAGTCTGGGGAAAAGCTAAGGCAGATGCCCTACATACACTGAGGTTGAGTTAGCACTTCCCTGAAATATTAAAACATGCCTCCCTAGGGCTGGCCCCTCACCAAGTACGTCAACGCTGCTAGCAGAATCTTATCCCACAGAATCCCAACCTCTGCCCAACCTCTCTCTCTCCCTCTCTCTCTTTCTCTCTCTTTCTCTCTCTCTCTCTCTTTCTCTCTCTTTCTCTCTCTCTCTCTCTTTCTCTTTCACACAGATTAAACCTCTTTCTCTCTGCTCCTCTCAATCCACCCCTTCACTCACAGCATTTCTCTGTCTCTCTAGTACGGATCACCTACACATCTACTCCCAGCGCATCACTAGTCTTGATCAAATATGTAAGAGCTCTCCCCTCCCACACCCTCCCTCCGCACCTTTCTCTCTCTATTTTACTATTAATCCCTTTATGCATTGCTCATCTTGGACCATGGCCCTCACTCCCTCTCTTTTCCTCTCTCCTCCTGTGTGGGTAGAATTTTCTCTCATCTCCTCTCTTCCTGGGCAGATGGTGTCCTGCACATTTGTGCTCTTCTCTGACAATCTACACACACACACCACACACAGACACTCAGGCCCACCTCTAGCAGACAGCGTTGTGGGATGTTCTGCTTTGGAAAAAGGTGAGGTACTATTCCCGACAGGCGAGAACACATGAACAAGAGGATATATAAGCTCAAGAGAGGGGTGCTTAAGAACTGCTTCAAGAACAATTAGGACAAGCAATGAGTGTCACATGTCACATTTTAAAGGACAACAGACTGTCAATTTATCCTGAAGTAACCAGACACCTCTATGAATTAGTCTATTCAACTACTTTAAAGGAGCAATATGTAAGATGACATAACCTGTCAAATGCATACCCCACGGACTCCACAACGTCCTTCCTCCTCTCTCTTCACTCCTGCCTCTCTTTACCTGCCACTATCAAACTTCATTCCTTTACTAACTAAGAGTGTGTCCAGCAGTGGAAGCAAGTCAGTCAGTCAGTCAGTCAGTGCCCGTTATGCCGGTCGGCATACACCAATGTTAATTCCTGTTTTGCTACATTTTTGGTAGAGGCATGCTTCTGCTTCGTCCGCTCATGTGGGGACTAAAGGCAGACTCAATTATACAGTGACTCACTAGCTGCTTTCCAAAGTCTAGGCTGCAGCCGAGGTAGGGGTCCTTGTTAGGACTGGCCTATAAAGAGTCCTCCTTAGTAACACTGGTCACACAAATGGAAGTCTAAGGAGACCGCTTCACCGGAAAGCAGCTTGAAACGCATGAAATGGAGCCCTGTGGTGATGTGCATCAAAAATGCTACTAAATACATTGTGTGCTAGTTAGCTTGGTTAGCATGTACCATGGCTGTTGTCTGATTAAAATGTGATATATGGACAAATGTTTCACTAAATCATTTTGCATTTAACAAGACAAGGATGATTAAATAAAAGTGCATGAACAACAAACTCTACTCTTGCAGCTAGCATCGCTTCCTGTGGTGCAAAGTGATATTACAGGATAGGATCCACTGGTACTAGATGATTAGCATGCCAGCTAACTTCAGGAGATATCTCTGCCACACAGTTATTTCTTCACATTTGGTTGACAGTTTTAGTTCAGTTTAATCATGGAATGTTTTAAAACTAAACAATTAAACTTGCCTCAACTTACATATTGCTCCTTTAAGGTGCGCCCACAGCTGACACACGCAATGGTACATACAAATCTCTATTGAAAACCATCAAACAGAATATAAAGCAGCAACACCTAAGCCTAAGATCATCATGTCCAATGCCAAATATCGGGCAGAGGGGTATAAAGCCCCTTACCACTGAGATGTGGCGAAGTGAAACTGTGTTCAATGAAATGCCATCCACTACCTAGATGATTATCAAAATTCAGTACCTGACTTCACTAATATCCTAGTTGCTATGTGCAATCAAATCCTCACAGCAATATTGCAACATCTAGATCCTTCCCGAGAACAGTAGAGGCTGCAACTGCAGCAAATCGGAGACCTAGTTTCCATTGCAGTCTGTTTAGTTACAGAATGATGTGCCTGAGGATGCGATAAGCCTGGAACTGTACAGGGAAATGTTGGATGTTTATGAATATCTCAACAGATTGTGTGTGTATATATTGTGCACAAGTAAAATATACTGAGGCAAGTCTAGTAACTGAGTTGTTATGGCAAAAAATCTTGAATCTGAAAATAACACCAAACGCGACTCCTCTCACACTCTCTCTCCTTTCTCTCATCTCACCCTCTACTTATCTCTCTCACTCAACTCAGTCCAATTATCATCTAACCCCTTACATCACCACTGCAATCATCACTTTATCAATTACCTCTTCACCCAGGAGAAACGGGTCTGTTCTTTGTCACTGCTTTCTCTGAGGGCTCACAGTAATGCATGGTGTGCCAAACTGCAGCTCAGTGAAGCCATGCTGGCGCCAGTGCCCAGTCATTCCTACTGCAAAGGTCATTTGCCACCCCTCCTACAAGAATCTGCACAACAGTGTGCCAGTGCTACAGCGAGGTGCCTCTGATACAAATCTGAAAACAAGACATTTACCATCAACTGTGTCTGCCAGCGTTATGTTTAATGCTCTATTGAGTTGGATGACATGTTCTCCTGCATACTCACCACTGAAACAAGACCTTCCTCTGCTCCATAGACCATGGTCGCCCATAGAAACCTGCATAGAAGACATATATGTCACGCATACAGAAGCATATAGAAGCATGAACACATATACAAATTCCTAAATGGCATTAGCCAAAATATCTACAAAAGCCCTCTATCATCTCCCCCTTAACTGCACATTCCAGAAGCAGAATTTTTTTTTATCTGCAGTCTGAGTATGAATCTTAATGTGGAGTTTGAATATGCTTTATGGATACGTGGTCTGAATCTTAAGTAAAAATGTGCAGGTTGTAGGTGCATTTTGAATATTCATAAAAAAACATCTAGTAAAGTTTTTATGAATATTCATTATGAACATGCTGTAGGAATCTTTATAAACAAATGTTATTTATGAAAATTAATTATGAACATGCTGTAGGAATCTTTAGTAACAATATTTTTAAAATATATTAATGTATATGCAGTATGAATCTTTAGTAACAATATTATTTATGAACATTTGTTATGTACAAACTGTATAAATCTTTAGTAACAATATTTTTATGAATATTCATTATAAATATGCAGTATGAATCTTTAGCAACAATGCTATTTACAAAAATTCATTATGAACATGCAGTATGAATCCTGAGTAACAATATTGTTTATGAATATTCATTATGTACAAGCAGTATTAATCTTTTAAAAAGATGTAAGTTTTAAATTAGAGAAGAAAAGCTTTTTAAATAAACACTTTGATGTATTTACTCAGTGAATTTGGGATGTACCTTTACACCTCTACCTGACTATAAAAGTGTAACCCATACTTCTTACCAGCGTACTTGCGGTTTTACTAAAGTAAGCATCTATCTCCTCTGATGTACATTATGAAAATGTATTATGAACATCCACACACAGTATGGATTTTTAGTAAGAATGAGACACGCATGTGAAGTGTAAATGTGAAACACTTTACCACTGTTAACCTGAGTAATGTAGGGTATGAGCGCACATCATGAACACCCAGTATGACTCTCCAGTAGGAATGTGGAGTGGAACGGTGTCCTGAGGTTTCTGTGCTACATAACCTGATCACTACATGATGCTTTTTTCAGCTCAGCCATAGGCTAACAGTATGTGGCTACAGTGTACAGTGCTGTTGCAGGACAGAAGTGGGTCAGTAGAGAGAATGAAGAGGCGAAGCAGCAAACACCTCCACACTGACATTTCCCTGCTGGGCAAGAGATTAAAAGCTGCATCCATACAGCCGATAATGTGACATGAACCCACAGACACAAGCTGGGCTAATTAGACTCTCAGCGTATGTGTCAGCATCAGTATAAAACAGGTGTGTGTCTGTGTATGAGTGTGTGTGTGTGTGTGTGTGTGTGTGTGTGTGTGTGTGTGTGTGTGTGTGTGAGAACAGCCCCTATTCACTCTCGTTCTGAATGTGGCTATTTATAATGCACTGAGGCTGCATAAACTGGGCGCCCTGGTACTCTGTAAGTGAGAAATGGGTCTTTGCACTGTGGCTAACCATAACAGATCCAGCGCTTCAGACGGTCACTGTATCTATCATGATCTCAATTAGCCGCCACAGCCTCTATAGGCGCCAGGAATGAAGTGATGATCCACACACTGAACAACAAAGCCCAGTTCAGTAGGACAGCACGCTGCTGCGGCTGCTTACCTTCAACGACCCCGCACAGAAACTCGTCCCTCCGCTCCATCGTCGTCGTTACTGCCTTCAAAACTACACAAAGCCTGAACGCCCAGCACAGCCGCGCTACAGTGCCTTCGCTTTCTCCATGCCCGGAAACCTGGAGCCTTCAGAGGCACAGCATCCTGCACTCCTCCTCTTTCTGTTTCTCTTTGACCACCCGACTGACCAAGGAGCCACCTGACTGACCAATAAACAGCTCCGAATCCTAACCTGAGAGTAACCAAGCAGGCTGGAATCTGTAGAGCTGCGTCGATGCACACGTTCACCTAGCCCATGCGGAGTGTGGCAGCTACTCTTCCCACCAGCGTTTCCTCTACTTCTGGGTTTGTCGTAGGACAGAGCGAGGATGTGTGTATGAGTGTGTGAGGAGCGACCTGCGACACCTAGTGAGCACTTTTCATAAACACGCACACACAAACACACAGACAGGCCGCTTTATAACCGACTGAGGAGGTGAGGAGACGAAACAACCCACGGGACAATGAAGACGTAAAACGCAGTCAGAGTAGGATTTTCTTTAATCCACAGAATACACTAGAACACACCGAATATATCATAATCTACACAATCTACTAAAACCAAAAATATACTATAATCCACAGTATATACTGTAATCCACAGAACATACTATAACCCACGGAATATACTATAATCCACAGAATATACTATAATCCACAGGATATACTATAATCCACAGGATATACTATAATCCACAGAACATACACTGCTCAAAAAAATAAAGGCAACACTTTGTAATCAGAGTACATCATCAACTCAGTTCAACTTCAGGGATATTGATCTGGTCAGTTAAGTAGTAGGGAGGGCCGTTAATCAGTTTCAGCTGCTTTGGTGTTAATGAAATTAACTACAGGTGCAGTAGAGGAGCAACAACGAGATACCCCCCAAAACAGGAATGGTTTAAAAGGACTAGGTCATTGACATTTTGTCCCCCCTCATCTTTTCCCCACTGATTTTTTACTAGTTTTGCAGCTGACTTGGGTCAGCGTCACTACTAGTACCACGGTGAGGTACCTGGACCCTACAGAGGTCGCACAGGTAGTCCAACTACTGAAGGATGGCACATCAATCAGAAACAGGCCTCATGAGGGCGGCCTGAGGGCCCAACGTCCTGTAGTGGGCCCTGTGCTCACTGGCCAGCACCGTAGAGCTCGATTGGCATTTGCCACAGAACACCAGAATTGGCAGATCCGCCACAGGCGCCTTTGCTTTTCACAGATAAGAGCCTGTTTTACCTTTTACGTGACAGACGTGACAGGCTCTGGAGACGCCGTGGAGAATGGTTTGCCGCCTGCAACATCATTCAGCATGACTGGTTTGGTGGTGGGTCAGTGATGGTCTGGGGAGGCATATCCCTGGAAGGACGCACAGACCTCTACAGGCTAGACAACGGCACCCTAACTGCTACTGGACCAGATCTGGGAGGAGATCCCCCAGGACACATTAGGAGTATGCCCCCATGTTGCATACAAGCGTGTGGGGGCCATACAAACTACTGAGTACCATTTTGAGTTGCTGCAATGGAATTTGGGTTAAATGGATGAGTCTGCTGCATCATTTTTCCGCTTTGATTTTCAGGGTGTCTTTGAATTCAACCCTCTGTAGGGTGATCATTTTCATTTCCATCAAACGATGTGGCATCCTTTCGTTCCTAACACATTACCCAGTCTATATGAGGAAAGATAATCTGCACGATTTTTTTCCCATTAAGATCTGAAGTGTTTTCAAAGTGTTCCCTTTATTTTTTTGAGCAGTGTACTATAATCCACAGGACATACTATAATCCACACAATCTACTAAAACCAAAAATATACTATAATCCACAAAATCTACTAAAACCAAAAAATATACTATAATACACTATACTCCACAGAATATAATACACATAATCTACTTTAATCCACAGAATATATTATATCCCGTATAATATACTACACCACACAAAATATACTACAGTCTACTATACTCCACAGAATATATTATCCTACACAGAGTATCCTATAAACCACAGAATGTACTCCACAGAATATACATTACTCCACAAAATCTGTCACAGAATAAATTGTAGTACACCCCAGAATATGTTATACTCCAAAGAATATAATATACTACTCGACAGGATATACTATACTACTCCACAGAATGTTATACTGCACAGAATATACTATACTACTCCACAGAATATATTATAGTACTCCACAGAATATACTACTCCACAGAATATACTATAGTACTCCACAGAATATACTACTCCACAGAATATACTATAGTACTCCACAGAATATACTACTCCACAGAATATACTATAGTACTCCACAGAATATGTTATACTCCACAGAATATAGTACATGCTACTTCACGGATTGTACTTTGCAGAATGTACAGTACTCCATAGAATATTGTATGCTCCACAGAAAATGCTGTACTCCATTGAATATAGTATTCTCTACAGAATGTACTATACTCCACAGAATGTATTATACTCCACAGAATGTACTATACTCCACAGAATGTACTATACTCCACTATACTACTATACTTCACAAAATATACACTCAGTATTATTATACACCACAGAGCATACTATACTCAACAGAATTTACATGCCACAGAATATACGCTCCACAGAATATACTGTACTTCACACAAATTTATACTTGTGGATATCAGATTTAAATCTAGAGTGTAGTCCAAACTTCTGAGACCACTAGTGAAAGTGCTTCTATTTGCCTTCCTTTCTAAATCAATAAGCACCTCCTTACTAAATACATAAACATCTTTAACATGAATTTAAGAATTGTATTTGGTATTTGGTCCCACGTTTGCTTTCAAAACTGTGTCACACATTCATGACACTTCAGTAGTCAGAAACTCAACAGGTTAGTACAAAAGCCTCTGATCAGAAGATGAGATCCTGCTGAGAGTCAGAACATGCACATCAGTAAATAAGACTGGAAAACAAACTTTCCTTTCAGTGCAAATGCCTTAACACAGACAGTGTCACAGATTTGCTTATATGTGAACAGTGACCCAGAAACTGTGCTTAAACCAGAGCATTTATGATCCCCAGACAGCGAGCATACACCCACTGACTGACACTGATGGTCCACCACTGCACCACCCAGATTTCCGTCGCAAGCACTAGATCTAACTAGCTCTAACCTCCTCAGACTGATTGGAAATGCACACAGACTTTTATTTTGGAAAGTAAACTAAGACCAATATTACAAACGCCTTAGATGGAAAAAACGCGACCTGAAATTAAATGATTTAATTGGAAAAGTTGCTGACAGTAAAAATGACTAAACTAATTTATACAATAAATAATAAGCACCAGAATTAGGAAAAGACCAGTAAGCTGAACTGTGAGTGGAAAATGAGCCGTGGACAGTGGTATTTAGTCTAAGAGTCTTAAGCACGCTGAGCAAAACACAGGAGGACCACCAGCTTACTGGACCACAGTAGTGAGTCAACGTTGGTCCACCATCCTCTTGCTCTCAGTGTCGTCTCACATGTTATACCTACTCTGCACGTTTTCACAAAACACATGACATAAACAATACCGCGCCCATAATAACTACATGCCCCCTGCAGTGCTCAGAGCTGTGTGTTCGGTTACTTAGTTACGGAGTAGCCAATCACAGCTCGCGACGGAAACAGGCTACAGAGGAGTTTAGCAGCGAAGGTAAAAACAACAGGGGAGTGAGTGAGTGTGTGTGTGTCACAGCTCCGGTCACTGACTTGGATCAGCGCTTGTGTTCACTGATCTGATCTGTTACTCCCCCAGGATGGCCCTGAAGACGACAGGCCAGCCGGAGGGCTCAGAAACAGACCGACACCTCCAGACCGAGTGAGAGGAGATGACTGAAAGATGGAGTCTAGTAGCTGCGCGGTTTACTGTCCCTCCTTCATAACTAACACTGTGTTTGTCCTCTGACCCTCCAGGTACGACACACTGACTGAAACACTCAGCGTGCTGAAGAGGAGAGCAGAGCAGCTGTATCCTTAACACACACTGGAGTGTTTACACTGAACTCTGTAGATACTGCAGCTAAACACATGAACAGTCTGTACAAAGTGTGTAACAATCACATAGGCCTGTTAAGTTTTAAAGATGGCGGCAGAAGACAGGGGAAAGTTTGGTGTGTTTTGAAAACTAAAGGGATTAAACAACAAAAGCCACCAATTTTTTGCCCTTATACCTCTACCTGAGAACTGGCAGACCGGGCGGACTCTCAGATCAGTGGATTAACCAACCGGATTCTGAATGAAGCATGAGGATAGGCCTGCTATTGCTGGGGAGATCCAGCTGGGTTTTTTGTGTGTGTGTGTGTGTAGTTGGTGTTTTGCAATGCATTGCTAAGGACTTTTTTCTGTTTTTGCATTTTGGAATTTTTGGACCTTGGGGGTACCGGGAAGAGGGTTATGGATTTTTGTTAAAATTGGATGGTGTGGGGTTTTTATGTTTTATACGTTGTGTATGTTTTGGTCAAATACACTTGAATATATAAAACTTTTTTTCTTTTTTTGGTGGTAAGTTACACAGGGTCTGTTGTGTTTTTTTGTGTGCATGAGTTTAAGTCTGGGTACTGCATTGGCTTTTATGTGTAAATAGTGTATCCTCGAACTATATGGTAACCCCTAAACTTAACCGGTCTAGGGGATTGTTACAGAGTGGTTACAGCCTAAAAATTTCTTCAACTGAATTGAAATGGTTTAAGTCTACAGGAAACATCCAGAAACTTGTCCAGTCCATGCCAAACCGAATCACAGCTGTTATTTGTGCTCATGGAGGTATGAAACACTATTAGGTACATTTTAGGTCATTTTTTTTAGTAAACATATAACATATACATATTAAAGTTCAAAATTCAGACCGTTATGTTGCTTATTTTTCAGTTCAAACTGAAAAGATATCCCAGATTTTCAAAGAGGTCTCAGTGTGGTTTCTTTGAGCCCCACCATTTTGTGTTGGAAATATAGGAAAGGTGATGGGTTATATATTGTTAATCACATGCAATATTCAAAATTTAGACACTTTAACTCTGAGTCAGACGGAGAGATAATGAGTTTCTTCAGCATGAGGCCCACCAGACACGTATGGAGAGTGTGAGTAGCCACACACACTAAATGGAGGTCTAGATGCTTTGATTCACACTGTGGTCTATGGAGAAGGTGGTATCTAACACATCGCTCGCATGACACACTCTCTCATGCATCTTACAGCAAGAGTACTTGTCATACATATCGAAGCGGACGCAGAAGCAGCAGAGCGTGATTTCTACCCTGAATGATCAGAATCAGAAGGAGCTAGAAGAGCTTAGGAGACAGAGAGACGAGACACGGGAGAAATACAAGGAACAGGCCAACGGTGTGTAGATGGGTTGTATAATGCATAATGTATGTTATTTGTGATTCATTAATTTTTCTAACTAACATTTTTCTATTATTTTCTGACATAAAGAAGATGAAAGTAAAAGGAGAATTAGTGATGTTTCCAGAACTACTAAACAAGTTTTAAAAGGCACAGAGAAAATCCTTATAGCCATGTAAAACCTGGCAGGCCAAATCTGACCCTATCAGATAAACAGATCTTAAAGGTTTCATCTTTGAGATAGAGGAGGTCCACTCCTTCTTCAGATATGAAAACCTCAAGAGGTGTTATTGTCCATCCTTCCACTGCTTGTAGAAAGCTCAGTGCTCTGGGTCTGAAGGGTTGTGTACTGTAGCTGTCAAGAAGCCCAATAACTAGACAGAAAAGAAAAGATCTCTGAGCTGGGAACTGGGATTTCATGATCATGAAATTTGGAGGTGGGGAAAAGTGTGCCTGCAGAAACTGAAAACAAGTCTCCTGAAAATAATGGAATCTAAAATCTCTGATAAAATAACAAACACTGAAAATAAAAGGATATGATATTAATAAAGGTGGTCTCTGACGTTTGCACCGTATGCTGTACATGTTCATTGGGGCATGTGATTTTTACAGCGCTGAGGAAGGAGATTTTGGAGAAGGAGAAGGAGCTGGCTCTGCTGACTCTTGAAATAGCTGAGCTCACTGAAATTAAGGTATTCACAATAACGCTGCTGTATGTGTTTTTGTTTTATCTTTCCTTTATGAGATAAAAAGAACATGATTATTAAATGACTATAGACTGAGTAGGGTATGAAGGTTCGCAGAACAAAAATACACTCTGTGTGTGTGTGTGTGTGTGTGTGTGTCTGTGTTTGCTGTAGAGTCTGCAGCAGCAGCAGTTGGCCCGTATAGCTGAGCTGGAGCAGGAGGTAGAAGCCACACGCCTCCGTCACTCAGAGTCTCTGCAGGCTCTAAAAACTGCATTTCTTCAACAGAAGGAGAGCTATGAAGCACAGGCCAAACACAAGGTGCTCACATTCACCCTTGAAGCTAAAAAGGTAGTGTGGACCTGCACAAACATGCACACCCCTACACACACAAACCAAACAGGAAATAAATTCACTACCGGGCGAAGATAGGACTCTAAATGCTAACAGATGAGGTTTTCTTCATGTATTCCACATCAGTAATAATGAAGATGTTAAAACTACTCCATATGGAATTACTCTAGTTTGTAATTGCTAATTGACCAATTGATTCACGGACATCCAATTTTATTGACTGAGCTGAACCTGTGTTCTGCACCCAACTCTGCTGATGCTTGCTTTGTTTACAGTATTGTAAAACACAGTGATTGTCTGCCCGGCGGCTGTGCTTGAGAATTAGCCATGTTGTCTAAACTGGCACATTTCCAGAAATGTTTGTCAGATCTGAACCTAATAATGTAAAGTAATCAGGATTATAAAATGATTACAGGTCCAACTTTGCATTTCACTGACAGCCTCAATGAAAGCTACTCCATTTAAAACTATTTTGTTTTATATGAATATTTTTATTTTGGACATACCTAGGCTTCACTGTGGAAATTTGTATTTGTGTGACCTGAGAGTTTTGAGCATACACATTTAGACCAGGTTTTATTTAGGACAACTGAAAAACATACTGGTGTGTCCAAATGTGTGACTGATAATATATATGTATATAGTCGCTGTCCAAATGAAAAGAAGAATCTCTCCTCATAATGGCAATTAATTTGATTAATTATTAATTTGAATGGAGGTCAATGGAATCAGACCTTCTTCCAGGATATTTTGAGTTGTTTGTGTTGGTCCATTCATCATGATTTTTTACTCACAGCTGTTGTGTTCAAATGATGCATAAAAGTAAAAATTGACAAAAATGGTGATACATGTTTTTCATTGGACATATTGTACAGTATGAACCATAAATAACATAAGTACTGGCTCAGCAAACAATGAACTATTAGCTATAAACTATAAATAATACAGTCTGCTATAGAAATATATACAATACAATGTATCTACACACATACAAAAACACTGTAGATAACAATTAGAAATCATAACCAATATGTACAAATATGCATTAATATCCAGGTGGTAAAAATTCAGTGCAATGATAAAATGTGCACATGGGCACAGGTATCAGCAAGTAATAATAATACTGAATAAACATAATAAATGTGCATATACTGGTGTCTCCTGGGGTGCAGATGAACAGGATATACAAGTAGTTATACAGCGACAATATACAAGTAGTTATACAGCGACAATATACAAGTACAGTAGTTTATCAAATAATGAACATGTAAGTAGCCCCAGCATGTAGTTGTTTAAATGTAAAAGTAATGCATGATCATTCTATGTTATTTCTTCCCATATGCAAACAAACTATGCAGATCTGGAGTTATTAAAACTGACTAGCATGAAGGCTAGCAAAAACATCTGGCTACTAGCATATTCACTCACTCTGGCTTGGCGCTTGAACACTAAATGTAGTGTGCCAGACTGGCTATTAGTTGTGTTGTCACATAGGTGTCTGGTTCTCTTCAGATTGGTCTGACTCATCTACAGACAGCTCATTAGGTCTGTGATATTAGGTTTAGTTTCCCCACTTAACTGGTTAAACTGGTTTGGACAGCCCCAGTAATGCAATAAAAACAATCAAAGTCATCTCTCAGCGCCACTGGTAGTGGGTAGTACGAGACGTATTCAGGAAAAAATGGTCCCCTCGTTCTTTATTTGCAAAAACTGCAGAGGAGGTAGGGCTGATAATTATAACGTCACAATAAAGGAACCATAACTGAATGTTTCCAGAAAAAAATTACTTTGAGTGTTCAGCACTTCTTTTGCCTCCTCAGTGCCCAGATTTCAACACAACATTGCATAATGAGATTAGGCAGAGTGGGCAGCTAAGCTGTGCATCCATCCAAATTCACAGAAAGTGTGCAACACAATCATTACAGCATCTTATAGAATCCATTCTTGATGCCTATGCTGAAGGCTTAAAATATAAAAATAAACTGGCAACTCATTGTATCTGTGTACCTTTAATAAATAAGACCAGGCACAGCCTCCATTCTTTAACTCTCTTTCCAGGGTTTATGATGAAGACATTTGCTTTTTGTATAAAATCTCCCCCCAACCCCTCTCACTCTCTCTCTCCCTTTCTCTTCTTCTCTTTCTCTATCTCCCTCTGTCCTTGTCTGTGCTTTTCACTCTCTCTCTATCTCTCGTTCTCAGGTGGCATCACGCTGTCTGCACTCTCACACACAAGAGGTGTCACAGGAGAACCAGCGTCTGCGGGAAGAGCTGCAGCAGCTGATTCAGAGGGCTCATGCACTACACAGCCGCCAGGAGCTGCTACAGACACAGCAGAAGCAGCTGCTGCTGGAGAGAGAGTACATGCAGGAGCTACATTTCCTGCGCTTCTCAAGGCATTCAGGCACCACACCACAAGGGGGCACCAGCACTGAGAGCACCAACACAAGAGCAGCTGCTACCAAGTGGCCTACTTATGATTAGTTTTATGTTCATGCAGCTGAACTGACTTTATACTGGGGAAAGTACAAGAGCATGTAAAGACTGTGTCGGGATTCACATGAACTTCATTGACAATTCTATTAATGCATTGTACTGAACTGTCAGTTCAGTGGCAGCCTTTTTACTTTAAAAATGAACCTTGTTTTATAGATGTGATAATATCCTGCATCCTTTTCAAAGCTATACTCAAGTATTCAGCCTCGGGTAACAGATTACAGAACAATCTACAAACACTTTTAGACTTTTACAAACACTTTTAGACTTTTTGAGGACCGGAGACGGCGAGCACTGAGAGGTGAGCTAGGAGCTGAGTAGTATTTAAAAAAACACTGGTTATTAGTTGTTAAAGCAAAAGTGGCTGGAGTGAAAAATTGTCAAGACATGTATATGTTCCGGGACTTAAATTAGACAATCCTGGTAGAAAGGAATAAGAAATACCACATTTGTACAGTGTTCTGTTTTTGTCACAGCCCCTTTCTAAAAACTGCCAGCCTCTACAAGTCATATTTTTGAGGTCATACGAGTTGCCCCTTCTTTTACAGTAGAGGCTTTGGCCAGACTGAGCAGCAATATCTGTCAGCTCTGCATGCTGTAGTGCTCTAACACATCTACTTCAGTACATAAGGAGCCTCTTAATTAGGGAATTAGTTGCAGGTTATTCAGGTGTCTGTGGAGCAGGAGCATACCAGTGCAACTGTGCATTTGAAGTGGCTTGTTTGGCCTTTGGCCACATACTGGGCATGACTAAGAATCATAAAACCTGACCTTTGAAAATCGCTTGACTAATGATTAAACTGACTAAGAATTAAACTAATAACTACTGATTTTTTTTTAGTTTAGTAGAAGTTTAGGTTTCCCAGTGTTTCTGATTAATGTAACTGGAACTACAGTAACATGTTGGCTACAGAGTCCAGTACAGCCACAAAGACATAATGTTGGTGGACAGGAGTAAGCGCTTAGAATGACCCATAATAATTATTAAAATACAAAATAACCCAACATGTAGTGCATGTAATGTCTGTTTATTGAGTATTGATGCTGAGCTAGATCCATCCAATACACTAAAATATTGCATATAATTGTTTATATTTACTATATGCTTATGATAAATGTGTAGTGTGTTAAACGTAACACAGCTTCCAAGTCTGAAAACAGATTTCCAGCTCTGATAACAGGTGAACAGGTGACATCACTAGTGAGATAAAGAAACTGAAGGAATTAGGAAGTTTTGACAAAGAACAGCTTCATGTTCACAGTGTCGACGTCCACGGCTAGATATCCTGTGTCTTTGAGAGTTCTTAACACTCCACCGAATGAGAAGAGAGAAATAAAGGTAGGTACATCAGAAAGTTCTATATTTTGTGTGTGACAGCATGTGCTTTATCCGGGCGAACCACATAAAGAATCAGTGACGACGGACAAAGACCATGATCGTCATGTGACACCTAGAATAACAATACACTGTCTAAACTGTGAACTAAGTTTCAGTAAGCACGGAAGACTGGCTCTGTGTGTTAGTAATTCAGTGGTGAGTGACGAATAAGCATGCATACTAAAGTAACAGCAGGAACCAAGGACCTGTGAATGATTACTTTAGCTGACCTGACTTGTAAAGAGTCTGTGAAAACCTCTTATTTTAATGTACTCAGGACATTCAGCTTGGAGATCATTAACAGTCTAGTCTTAAAGCCACAAGTGCACTTTTGTGGGATGACGTGTAAGTTTAAATCAGAAGGCAGGTGGTTGGGGCCAGAGAGGTTTGTAACAAAGGGTGGGGTCAGTTGAAAGAGTACCAGGAAACAAAAGCACAGAATATAAAACCAAAGCTATTGAGGAAACAAGCTCATAATAATTGTGAGATTTTTTAGGTGTATTTGTCAAGTATATTTTTCTCATTTTATCCACCACATTCCATTCCTCAAGGTAAACCAATTACATTTGAACATTTAAAGGTGAAAATAAAAGGACAAGAAAAAAACTTCTGCTGATGTAGCAAATGTATTTAAATAAACAATAAATATTATATAAAATATATATATATATTTTTTTTTTTTACTTTGGGTCCATTCAACATGCAATTTACACACCACATTAAGGTCATCTGTTAGCTCAGCAGGATGTGCCATAGTGATCACCCCTGGAACTTTTCTGATCGGTGTTTGACTGATAAAACTAGGAGTGCTATGGCCTATCCCATGTTACAGCTCGCACTGTATGACGTGTCAAATAAACTAATAACTCATAAATATCTCAAACCATTACATGTGTTAACTGAATGATGTGATTTCCTACTGAAAAGGTTTAAAGAGGAGCAAATAAATGTTGGAATCTTCCTCAGCACCAGAAATCAGACAGACAATGGATGGACCAGATGAGTGTAAGTTACACAACACACACAGAAACATGAAGTATGCAGTAGAACATCAGCGAGAGTGCGTGATCACAAATACCTCTGATGTGGTGGCAGAGTCGAAGGCAGCTGATAACACACTGAATGTCAAATCATATTGACTTTAAATCCTAATTTTGTCTAAAATGTACAGATGATCTATATCACCAAGTTATGATGCACTGTTAGTCACTGATATAATATTTTCTTGTATAGTTGATGAGGGATCTATTACACCCATATCTTTAAGAGGCCCACAAATGCACACACATTTCTGATTTTCCAGCCAACTAATGGATTTTCCTGCAGTTAATAGCTTATAAAAATATCAGTAGAGAACACGCAACATTACACAAAATGAGAACATGCGTAAAATATTATACAGGGTATCTCGGATAAGCATAGTAACTATTGGTCTGGTTTGATGGGAAATGATGGCTGGCATCTTATTTGGAAACTTCAGATAATGATGGTGATGTTAATCAGTTTGCATCCTGGAGGCCAGTAAAACTATTTTGATGGTCAGCAAGGTTGTTCAGATTTTTGGTGACTCTTTTACAGCTTTTTTTAATTGAGCTTCTAAATCAAATACTTACCTTCAAAACCATGAAGAGCTCATGAGTAACTTTATTCAGGGTATACATTTCAAAATCACAATAAAATCAGAAAATGATCATTTACACATATGCCAGCCAGAAATCTATGATGTCACCTGACAGGCTCCAGCAGCTTATTTAAATGCTGGTGTTTAAAAGAAAATGGTATTCTTTGCTTTCAGGGCATTTAGGTTTTCTGTTTCCAAAGACAGGCCTTTAACTGACTACATGTTTTGACTAATGCCTGATTAAGTCTGCTAAAAGCCTGACATTGATTAAGGGTAATGAATAAATGTTTTTATAATTAAGGAATATTGTTGTTTAGTCCTTATTAATGTAGGTATACACAATGTATATGAACAATGTTTAGAGAAATGTTCAGTAAATTCTCTTTTCTTACATTAATCTCTTTGTGATCTGCCAAACACAGCTGCACACGACAGCAGTCTCCTGTGTGAAGACCAGTTCTTATGTTCTATCTGTCTGTATGCGTTCACTGATCCGGTCTCCACTCCATGTGGACACAACTTCTGTAAAACCTGTCTCACACAGTACTGGGACAACACTCAACATTACCAGTGTCCGTTATGTAAAGAGAGCTTCACCAAGAGACCTGAACTGAAGATCAACACAACACTGAGAGAGGTGGTGGACCATTTCAAGAAAAGTGGTCTTGATAATCTTGAGATTCTTTGTGACGTCTGTCCTGGAGCAAAGCTGAAGGCCCTGAAATCCTGTCTGGACTGTGGTGTGACCTTTTGTAAGACACATTTGCAGCCGCATACTGTTGGGAAACTCAAGAAACACAAGCTTATCAACCCAGTGGAGAACCTGGAGGACTACATATGCCAGAAGCATGACAGACCACTGGAGCTGTTCTGCAGAAGTGATAAGACATGTGTGTGTCATTTCTGCACTGAGACTGACCACAAGGATCACAATGCTGTTCTTATAGAGGAGGAAACTGCAGAGAGGAAGGTGAGATTTTCCTGCTTGAACATCCTTAGAAAGAAAAGAATGTGAGCACATCACTGTTTCATCTAATCAGAATCGGGCTTTATTGATCAAGTAGGTTTGCTCATACAAAGAATTTGGTTACAGTTACACAGTAGCACACAATAATGCAGTAACTGATAACATCAGTTTCATACACACACAGTAACAGACAGCGTTCTACCACACGTACAGCAACACAGACATTTGTACGAGTTTTACCCCACTTGTACAGTAACAGTTGTTATACAGTAACACTGAAAGTCATAATTCAGTTCTACCACATGAACTGTAACACTGACAGTCATTCTTGGAATACCACACTTATGCAGCAACACTGACATTCATCACTGAGTTCTACCACACTTCCTGAAACAGGAAGGTGAAACACCTTCTTGGCTTGGAGCTTTCCTGGTGGATTGTCCTCTACTTTCATGTTTAGGGGAGAAGTGCTGATGTGCTGTGGTTTAAAAGGCATGTGTATTGGAAAGGAGCAGATTGTGGTGCTGTGCTTTTCAAACCTGCTGTGGTATGTACTTAGCTCATCAGCAAGCGTCAAGTGTCAACAGCAAGTGTGATCAATCCTGTGTGACCCACATGTTTATCGGACATTTACAGTAATACAGAACAAAGCGCGCCCCATATTTCAGCTGAGTCCGTTGGTGGGGAGATAGTGATGATTCATGTGTGTGTGACAGACGTGTATATCGGACATTCACGAAAATACAGAACAAATTTACGAACATTTACGGAAATACGGAACAAAGCGCATCCTTTAATTGCCAAACAAAGGACGATTCCGTAGCAGCTTTTTAAGAAATGCTATCCTGGGTAACTTAGCAACCTGAACACTATCTGAGCATTATTTACAGTTAGTCGTCATATTAAAATCAGTTTTAGCAAACACGGCAACGCAGATAAAGTTTAGCCTACCTTAGAGCCAATACACAGTTGCTAGAAAAATGATTTACAGTGATAGACATTTTATACATGGCCATTAAATAAAGCCTGGTTACTGACAAATCTGTTCCTCTGCAGAAAGGTTTCTGTGAACCTTGCATGGACAGGAACTTTCAGAAGGGGTGTTGTAGAAATCTATACAAGCTGAAAATGCTGCACAATCCTATTAAAGGCTTGGGTGTACATCAATATGCTGTCCAATAAACTGTGTATAAATGAAGGAACTTCAGGACTGTTGCTTCTCTCTCAAGAAGAAGAAATCTAGCTAAGATCACCTCGAGAGCACAACTGGCAATCCTGAAGGGGATGGAAAAGATTTCAGGGTTAACAGAAAGATGCGACTTACAGAAAACTGGACAAACTGCAAAAATCTTTGATTTCGTTCACTTCTAGAAACAAAACTGAATGAGAATGGTGTTTATAGAGGAGCCATTGGTGTTAACAAACCTGTTGCAGCTCATCTCTATTGCCTCAGTTGTCCATCTGGATGTTCCGCAAGGCATCTGGGAAAATGTTCTATGGACAGGCCAGGCGAGACAAACATGCAGCTTATTACCACAAATCCACAATGCTGTGTTTGGAAGAAAAAGGACACTGCACACCAACTCATCATCCCAACTGTGAAGCATAGCAGAGGTAGCATCATGGTTTGAGGCAGTTTGCTGTCTCAGGGTTAAGTGGCCTTGCGATCACTGAGGGAACTATTCATTCAAAGATGTACCAAAACATTTTTGGTCAGCAGTCCATGAGCAGCCTCAAACTGATGACCTGTTGGGTACTGCAGGAAGACAGTGACCCAAAGCACACAAATAAATCAACGAAAGAATGGTTAAAAAAGAAGGCTTGTGCTTTGGAATGGCCCCTCATCTTAATTGAGCACTTTTTTTTTGTTGTGGCATGATTTGAAGAAGGATGCAAACCTGGCATTCCAGAAAAAATGGTGAACTGATCCAATATTGCTCTTTAGTGTCATGCAAAACTGGCATGTACTGCAATCGTGTAGCCTATTTCATTCAAGTCTGCACTGTATTGGTTAGTCAATGTGTTCAATGAAAGACAACAAGGACATCTGTTTGTGGGTCATTAGTTTATTTAGACTGTTTGTCTGTAATTGTGACCCTATGTTATTTGTAACCAATGCAGAAATTCAGGTAAGTTCAGGTAAGTTCTTTTTCTTAAACTGTACATCCATCAGACACTGAGCTGTGATTCTAGAGGAGGAGTAATATCACAGCATAGTGTCAGTTGGATGTACAGTTTGAGAAAAGTATCTGAACTCTCTGGAATTTCAGCTTCAAGAATGAAACAAAAACATCCACATTGTCAGATTAGCATGTGTCAGGCATTTACATACGTCAGCAACACACTTCCACATTTCTAAGCTTTTAGCAGATTTACTGCTGCTGACGTCCCCATTGCAGGTCTGGTCTGAAGAGTGGCTTTTGTCCTTTGCTTGATGGAGCAAGTATCATTTAGAGTTGGCTGTAATTGATACGTCAATTGTCATGTCAACTGTGTTTTCTCTCTCCCTATAGACACAGCTGGCAGACACACAGTCAGAGGTCCAGCAGATGATAAACAATAGACTGAAGAAGATTGAAGAGATCAAACACTCAGTAGAGCTCCGCAAAGTGGGTGAAACATCACTTATGTCATAATTACATGAATAATAACAGTCATTTTGTTTTGTTTAATATCTCAAATCATATGTTTCAATTAGAGAAACACAGAGAAAGAGAAAGCAGACAGTGTTGAGGTCTTCACTGCTCTGATACGCTCCATTGAGAGAAGCCAGGCTGAGCTGCTGGAGGTGATGGAGGAGAAGCAGAAAGCAGCAGAGAGGCAGGCTGAAGACCTCATTAAAGATCTGGAGCAGGAAATCACCAGATTAAAAAGAAGAGATGCGCAGCTGGAGCAGTTCTTACACACTGAGGACCACGTCCACCTCCTACAGGTCAGTGTCCCTCTATCTGCTCAGTGACAGTGCAGCACATCACACAACTACACTGCCCATGCTGAGGGGTTTCTCCTCTCTCCTGCTGGACTGCAGGTTTACCCATCAGTGTGCACCCCTCCACACACCAAGGACTGGACTGACGTCAACATTGACCATCATTTAAGTGCCGAGACAGTGAGCAACACTCTCTCTGAGCTCCAGAAGAGTCTGAATGAAGACCTCAGTAAAAATGTTCATGAGAAGTTGAAAGAAACAGGTGAGAAACTTGCATACTTGATATGGTCCCAGCATAAGATGCCAATAGAAATCAGTCTTTTGTCTCAAGCCAGTTTTTCTCCTCCACATTTTAGTGGAATCCCTGCTTTAAAACACGCTGTGCCGCTCGTGTTGAGGAAACAGGGAAAGTAATATAATGTGCAGGGCAGGTTGCCTCCAGGAGCAAGGTGGAGAAACACTGTCCTAAGCTACATGAAATGCAAACGAATGGTTAACTGTATAATTCCTCAGCCAAGTTACCTCAGTAAAACTGAATTCATCTTTTGTTGTAATTAGTCTCCTCAGAACTGAAGAACATCCAGCAGTATGCAGGTACAGTGGTCTTTCTTACTCTGCAGTACTGTAATTCACCATTAATGATCCTGGATAAGTGAAATTGGTTTTCCAAGATTAATCTATCTGTTACACTGCATTATAATTTAATTTCTTACACAATTTGTTTTTCCCACAGTGGATGTAATTCTGGATCCTGAAACAGCTCACCCCAATCTCATCCTCTCTGATGATGGAAAACAAGTGACACATGGAGACACAAAACAGAATCTTCCCGACAATCCAAACAGATTCACTTATTATGCCATGATCCTGGGAAAGGAGGGTTTCTCCACAGGGAGGTTTTACTATGAGGTGCAGGTCAGCGGGAAGACCAAGTGGGAACTGGGAGTGGCAAGAGAGTCCATAAACAGGACGGGGGAAGTTACCTTGAGGCCGGAGGATGGGTTCTGGACTCTGGTTTTAAGGAATGGGAATAAGTATAAAGCTTGTGATATTTCTTCAGTTTCCCTCTCTCTGAAAGAGAAGCCCCAGAAGGTGGGGGTGTTTGTGGATTATGAGGAGGGTCTGGTCGCCTTTTATGATGTGGAGGCCAAATCTCATATCTACTCTTTCACTAATCAGTCCTTCACTGAGAATCTCTATCCGTACTTCAGTCCCTGTAATAATGATAAGGGTAAAAATTCAGATCCATTGATCATCACACCTGTGTTCACAGTCGAATGAGTTTTCAGCTGAAATAATTAAATGTCCTGAGACATATAAATAAACTGAAAGGGAGATATCTGGTTCAAACACAAATATATTTATGGTGTAAACAACAATATAATATAAAGGTTAAAATATGTCCTCTTTTAAAATGTGAAATTAAGTAAACATTAAAAATAATCACCAAATTCTCTTGATTTGTCACAAATAATTGCATAATTGAACACATATATTCTATTATACAATTTTTAAAAAATTGACAAACTACAAATACAGAAACTAAACTTCAGTACAAAATGAAGTTTTTAATTAAAAGGGAATAATTATTAATTACATTTGATCCCCAAAAGTCCACTTCTCCACTTTTCACCTGAAGTCCACAATGTGTTATTTTATGTGGAAAAAATAGTAGTATTTTGTTTTTTATGGCCTCTTTCCCAACTCTGTTCCTTTATATTAAATGTTTGTTTAGCACTTGTGGCCTGGAGTCTTTGCAGTGGTTACATTTACAGCATTTAGCTGACCTATTATCCAGAGCAACTTACAAGGTTAATCATATTACAGGTAGGCCAATGTAGTGTTAGGAGTCTTGCCCAAGGACTCTTATTGGTGTAGCACAGCATAGTCACCCAGAACGGGACTCAAACCCCAGTCTCCTACATGTGGTGTTATCCGCTGAGCTACATCAACCACTGGGGGTTTTAGCATTGACTGTTGGGAGTGCGGCTCTAGTGCACTATAAAAGAAATGGAAGTAAGCAAAGCAAGCACAATACCCTTAGGGGGCACTTGTACATGTAAATGGCCTCTATTCTGATTGTTCTGCCTCTGTGTGTTTGTATATGTATGACTGAGTCATTCTAAATCACACTGCTTTTCCGAAACTACACCGCCATTTTGTTTAATGTTAGTTGAGTAGAATGCTGGATGTTGAACAAGCCTACTAATTACAGTACTAGTGCAGACCATTCCCACATGCACTTAGCCATCTTCGCACATTGCTGTATGTATGTTTTTACTTTCTGTCAGCTTGTTTGTTTGTGTGTTTGGTTTCTCTGCTACAAGAATAAAAATTCTGATGAAGTATCTGTTGTTCTATTGTTGCGTTCTTCGTAGTCAAACAACAACTATGGATGGATGAGTAAAACACACTTTGATGTGGTTTTGAAATATTAAGCGTTTAAAAAATGTATTGCTAGAGCTTATAGACACCATTTGCCAAACCCCACTTATTTGTGTTTGAAAAGGGACTGTGTCAGTTCACAACCATGCCACAAGTTGAGCTGCTGAGGACACTTGTATTTGTGAGGTCAAAGCAAAAGTTGGCAAAGACATGTTAAATCCATTACTGTAATTGGCAGGAACATGCAACAAGGTTGCTTATGCCCAACAGACATGAGGCGGGGCTTGGGAATTGTACTGAGAACTCAGAGGCTATTGGGTTGTGGTAGCATTAGAAGCTGGGGCAGTTAATGCCTCCCCCTCCACCCAAACCCTCACCAAAGCATTTACCCATATGGAAGTGCATACCTTGCATTCCCAGATGCTACACCACTACATTCTGGACTACATTCTTGTACATTCATTTCCTGTAACAGTCCCAGCCTTGATGCTCTGCCCACACAAAGATGGACTGTCTGATATGTTTTGAGTGCTGCTGGTCACATCTGGTACATTTTGACAGTTGTATTGACAGCTGACTGGCTGTTTGTACACACTTTCTTGCACCCGGCTTTATGGGTACAGTGAGAACCACACATTAGCAAGCAGCTGCGTGCTTTACATGCTGTGACTAAGCATCTTGAACAATGTAGCCACTGGATTAAAACGTAGTCACTAGATTAAAATGTAGTCACTGGATTAAAACATAGTCACTGGAAAAAAACGTAGTCACTGGATTAAAACGTAGCCACTGGATTAAAACGTAGTCACTAGATTAAAATGTAGTCACTGGATTAAAACATAGTCACTGGAAAAAAACGTAGTCACTGGATTAAAACGTAGCCACTGGACTAAAACGTAGTCACTGGATTAAAACGTAGTCACTGGATTAAAAGGTAGTCACTGGATTAAAACGTAGTCACTGGATTAAAATGTAGTCACTGGATTCAAACATAGTCACTGGATTCAAACAGTCACTAGATTAAAATGTAGTCACTGGATTCAAACATAGCCACTGGATTGAAACATAGTCACTGGATTAAAACGTAGTCACTGGATTAAAACGTAGTCACTAGATTAAAACATAGTCACTGGATTAAAACGTAGTCACTGGATTAAAACGTAGTCACTGGATTAAAACATAGTCACTGGATTAAAAGGTAGTCACTGGATTAAAACGTAGTCACTGGATTAAAACATAGTCACTGGATTAAAACGTAGTCACTGGATTAAAACGTAGTCACTGGATTAAAATGTAGTCACTGGATTCAAACAGTCACTAGATTAAAATGTAGTCACTGGATTCAAACATAGTCACTGGATTGAAACATAGTCACTGGATTAAAACGTAGTCACTGGATTAAAACATAGTCACTGGATTAAAACGTAGTCACTGGATTAAAATGTAGTCACTGGATTCAAACATAGTCACTGGATTCAAACAGTCACTAGATTAAAATGTAGTCACTGGATTCAAACATAGTCACTGGATTGAAACATAGTCACTGGATTAAAACGTAGTCACTAGATTAAAACGTAGTCACTGGATTAAAAAAAATCACTGCTTTACATCTTCAAAATTTAGTTTTGCATTTGTGAGTGTGATCATATACATCCCACTAAAACAACAGTCTGCGGCTATGCCAGGTATATGGCCTTTTCCAGTCAAGTCTGTGATGTTAATGGACAAAATGCATCTGATGATACTAAGTCTGGCTTGTGAGACTAGACGTGTACCAGTGCTGGATTTATCCTCACCTTAAGGGATAGAGAATTGCCTTAAAGATTTCAAATGTAATGCACTGAAGCATCTGGTCATGCTATTATCAATAAAACTGCATATGTACTTTTGAATTTAAAATTGGAATTACTAAAAATTACCAAATGCACAATATACCTAGATTTAAAAAAAGATGGAAGTATATATACATTAGCAGTTACATTAGATGTTTTGTGAAACTGTAAAAAAGAAGAACAGCTAGACCTAATCATTCATCAGCTAGTTCATTTCTGACTCCTGTTAATAAAGGTTAAAGAATGAGTTAACTCCTAATATATATATACATGCACAAAACCTTCCCTGCTGAATAAATCATGTGCTGATTGGTCAGCAAAAACATGCTCAAAACACAACAAACCACCAGCATGTTACCACTGTATAACACTGTGCACATAGTGAGTCACCAGTACAAACACCTGCTCATTATCTTTGTGTTTTTGAAAGAGTCACCTTCCCAAATAGGAGTGTTATGGAGACTCCTTTTGTGGAAGTGAAGATGAAATAAAAGCCCATCTCAGTCAGCACTCTCTGGCACTACCAGTTAGGTGGGCTAAGGAAGACTGACTCCAGACTAGTTTAATGGCTGGATCTAAAGATCCACATGGCAGAATGTATACATGGCCTTTAATAGCACTGCAATCTTTACTGGTTCAGCATGCAACATCTCTAATGGTCAGTAGATGGCAGCAGATGGCAGAAAGGCAGTACGTGGCATGAAATTACCAGAAAAAATAACGATGATTTTTAAGAGGTGAAAGAGGAGTAGTGTGATATCGTGCCTGCTGATAAACTAAGGGTTTGGTCTTTACGCTTAAACTATGCTTAAATTGTATATACCCAGATGCTGTTTTACACCTCCCTAGGATTTGGTGCTAGAACGAAATGAGCTGTTCCCCTTCTCTGGTAAGCTGTGGTGTGGTTTGCTGGTTTACAGTGAGAGACTGCAATGACCACACAGAAACTGTATAAATTAGCTAGATGCTCATACTGTTTGGTTAACTGTGCTAAGCTCAGTTACCTGGAGCTACCTGGTGCTAGTAACTAGTGTGTCTTGTACCAGCTGCTTGCTTTCAAACTCAACAACTAAGTGGACTGTTACTCACTTTCAGTTTGAGATGATCTGCTTCAGGGATAACAGGGATAACAGGGACATACTCACACAGCGCGACTGCTACCTACAGGTCGCGGTTAAGGTTGTGATGCTAATGAAGGTGGATCTGCTCCTCTCTCTCCCTCTCTCTTGTTCCTTCAGTGTTCTTCTGTTCTAGAGCGAGTGCCCTCGATACTGAGATTAGGGAAGCTGTACTAATAATTCTATGCACATTTTGGATCAACTTGTTGAATCATAATAAATCGTCTCCTACAGACAGAAACTAGTCTCATAATACAACACCAGATGAATTATGCGTCACAGCTCTTAGCATTAATTTATTAGGCAGAATTATGATTTAGACCTCACTATTACCTAACACATTCCAGCACTAAAATAGAGCAGGGAGGAGTGACGTCACAGCAGTTAGAGGAAAGTGAAACTAAGTGAATCAGGAAGCTCTCATGAACTAGCACTTCACTGGTCTTCTTCACCATAGATTTGGATTTTACCCACTGGACAATCAGGAGCTTTGAGAACTGTATAAACAGGCGGAGAGAGAAATACACGTATGTACTTCAGGAAGTCTTCCATAGTTCAGAAGAAGTGCTTTCAGCATGTGCCTGAGTGCAGAGTAAGCAGTGTTAGAGGAGGATATAAACCAAGCCTAACGTGTAGGAACACGTGATTTTGTGTGGTCTAAGCCGTGAGCTACTTTAAATGAACATGGTGTTCGGCTGTCTGTATGTGTAGGAGTAGACTGGGGGATTGTGGATGATCACTTTAACAAGTGAGTGGGCAGGGAGTGAGATTGACTATTACAGTTACTGAGTCAAAAGATCAGGCCAAGTCAAAACCATGAGGACAAATATCAGATACATGGGGAAGCCAGAAGGCAAACATGAGAAGACAGGGAAGGGTAAAAAACCACAGGAGAAAACAGTTCAGACAAAGCACAAAGTCATTAAAGGACAGAGCCATAAAACAGAAGCAGGTCAAACACAGCAAAACAGTAGACAACAAAAACACTTATGGTAGTTGAAGAGCAGAGGGAGAACCAGGAGGTGTGACAGTAATGGTGCAGGTTCAAAACCATCGGAGTACTAGACAGTTTGTCCTTTGGTTAAATTTCAGCATTTTAAAATTATGAATGACAACAATGTGATATATATGCCTCTGGGCTGAAAATGTGCCCGACCCTTAGACTTAACTTACACTTACACTCCCTTTCGCTGCAATACCTGCAACTGAACACTGTCTACAGTTAATGATTAGTGTCTGAGAACACCGTGGGGGAATTTTGGCCCACTCCTTTCAAAACTGCTGCAGCTCTTTTACATGTCTAGGCTTTCATATGTCCATGACCAACTGCTTCTTAGCCTAGGTTCACTGACATTACCCTGTAGAATTCTGAAGGAATACACTGATGAAAACTTCCACCATCCTATTGCCAAAGTTGTGCTTGACAGTTGGTATAAAGTTCTTACTGAGGAAACGTATAGTTTATCATATAAATCCTTTTATAATGTTTTTCTACATTAGTGTCTCTTTTTAAGTCTGAATTTACAGCATTTATATGTAAACAGTATTAATTAATACATTATTTTCTCAGGACACTCACAAAGCTAAAAGTCAGAGTTTTATTAAACGATCTGGTAGTCAAGCACTGCTACCAGTACGACCAAACATAGTAGGGCAATGCGAGGTCAAAGTGCAGAGACAGGCAGAGGTCACAACCAGGAGATAGAACAACACAGCAACCAAAATGTACGGGGCAAACAAAGAGAGTAGTCCAGAGAAGAGAAGAGGTCGAATCAGGGAAGAGGCAGGAGAGATAGTCGAAGATAAAGAGGGAGTCAGGGCCCGAGCAGAAACGAGTAGATTAGAACACTCAGTCGGGAAAACAAGGTTGGCAAAACTTCGCTGGGAGTGTGTGTGTGTGTGTGTGGTGTTTAAATCAAGGCTGTCAAAAGAGCTGCTGCTGTGAGCAATCGGTATTCTGGAGAGGCGGCGCGTGGGAATAAGATATGATTGGGTGACTGGGAACATGTGGGGTGGCGTCATCGGGTGATGTACTCTGGGAAGTGGAGTTCGGGAGATTGACGGTGTCGGGGAAACCCGGAAGCGTGACACTTGTTGGCATTTAACAGTTATATCTAATAATTGCATGTAACATTTGCTATTTACCATTCACATTTATACTCAACATTTATAATTTTTGCATATTTGCACATAGTTTTTTATTTATTTATTTTTTTCATTTTTGTCAACTATTTTTAGTAAAACTCTATTCTGAAATCCAACATGGATGAAATCAAAAATGTTAAATGTTAATAGCATTATTTTATTTTTATTTTTTAAAAACTGTTTTAAAGAGCAGGAGAAAAACCAGCAGAACTGGCATCACCACAAACAAGAACAGGTGGACGAAAGAGCATGGATAAGCCAAAGATTTGTAAGTTGCACAAAAAAAACAGTGTTTATGTCTGTATACTTATATTCTCAGTTCTTTGTTCTAAGTTTAACTATATGGTGTATTCAGTAAATATAAATTGTTGTTTACTCAGTGGTGGATTCATACAAATGCAAGTCTGCATCTCCATTATAGTGGAATTGTAAAGATGAAAAAATAAAGATGAATAATTACAAAGTGCTGATATTATAAGTCTGCCGTGTTGCAACTTTAGATTCCTAATAAATTTTGGTCCATAGTCATGTAACTTGCAATATGAATAAAGTAAATGTTAAGATTCAGGTTTTACATTTGAGAACAACCAATTTAGCATTAATGGATGTGTTATAATTTTTCCTTCATGATCTGTCAAATAGTTCCATGTGACTCCAGCAGTCTCCTGTCTGAAGATCAGTTCCTGTGTTCTATCTGTCTGGATGTGTTGACTGATCCAGTCTCTACTCCATGTGGACACAACTTCTGTAAAACCTGCCTTACACAGTACTGGAACAGCATTGAAGACCTGAACTGAAGATCAACACAACACTGAGAGAGGTTGTAGATCACTTCAAGAAGAAAAGTGCTCAGGATAAACCTGAGGTTCTCTGTGATGCCTGCACTGGAGAGAAGCAGAAAGCTCTGAAATCCTGTCTTAACTGTGGAGCTACATTTTGCAAGTCTCATTTAGAGTTACATGCAGTTGGGAACCTCAGAAAACACAAGCTAATCGATCCAGTGAAGAACCTGCAGGACTACATATGCCAGAAGCATGACAGACCCCTGGAGCTGTTCTGTAGAGATGACCAGATGTGTGTGTGCCTGTTCTGCAGTGAGACAGACCACAAGACTCACAACACTGTTCCTATAGACGAGGAGAGTGGAGAGAAGAAGGTTTAATACACTGATTAACATCATCCATATAAAGAACAGGACATAATTACACTGACATTATCGATTTAAACTCTTAGCCTTAAATTATTAAGAAAATTAAGAAAACAAAAAAAGGGAATATCAAGAATACATTCAAGAATTTTTTTCCTCTCTTCCTGCAGACACAGTTTGTGAAGACACAGACAGAGGTGCAGCAGATGATTCAAGACAGACTGAAGAAGATCAGAGAGATCAAACACTCAGTAGAGCTCCGAAAAGTAGGTGAAAGACTACGCACATTCTGAGAGTGTAATGCTGTTACCTGAAAAACTCTCTCTAGAGCTCACTTAACAAGATCATTTGGGGTCACTTCCCTACAGAAAAGTGCTCGTTATGTTAAATATGAGTTCTAGATTTTAGTTTTTACTAAGAAATGCTTCTCAAAAACTTAATATCCCAGAAATGGTTGTTTGATATTTATATTATTATGCTAGATCTGCTAGCCTGCTGGTGGTTTACATTTACATTTAGATTAATTCATTAATAAGTTTAACTTCTCTTGCCTTCAGAGAAACACAGAGAAAGAGAAAGCAGACAGTGCTGAGGTCTTCACTGCTCTGATACGCTCCATTGAGAGAAGCCAGGCTGAGCTGCTGGAGGTGATGGAGGAGAAGCAGAAAGCAGCAGAGAAACAGGCTGAGGTCCTCATTAGACATCTGGAGCAGGAAATCACTGAGCTACAGAGGAGAGACACTGAGCTGGAGCAGATCTCCCACACTGAGGACCACCTCCACCTCCTACAGGTCAGTGTCCCTCTATCTGCTCAGTGACAATGCAGCACTTCACACAACTACACTGCCCATGCTGAGGGGTTTCTCCTCTCTCCTGCTGGACTGTAGGTTTACCCATCACTGTGCAGACCCCCACACACCAACAACTGGACTGACATCAGTATTGACCCTCATCTGAGTGTAGACACTTTGAGGAACGCTCTCTCTGGACTTCAGAGGAGTCTAAATGAAGAACTCAGTAAAAAGATGAAAGAAAAAGGTGAGAAACGTGTTTTCAGGCATCCATCTGGCAAAATTTCATTTTTGTTAGGGACTCTTTAAAACGTTACTGAACATATACACAAATGAACTTTAACATTAAAACCCCCAAATGTATCTACAGTACACTCTTTATTAATTTTATCAGCTCCATTAACCACATAGTAATACAATTACAGACTGTAGTCCATCTGTTTCTCTGCATACTTTGTGTACCCTCATTACCTTTTTTTCAGTGGTCAGGACCCCCAGAGGACCTCCACAGAGCAGGTATTGTGTGAACTGGTGTGTTAGTGTCTGCTGTGCTGGTGTGAGTGGATCAGACACAGCAGTACTGCTGAAGGGTCTAAACACCTCAGTGTCACTGCTGGACTGGGAAAAGTCCACCCATCAAACTATCCAGCCAGCTCCCGGTGGGCAGCGTCCTGTGAGTAGCGTCCTGTGACCACTGATAAAGAACTAGAGAATGGCCAACACAAACATCTCTGTCTTGACATCTACAAGGTGGACCAGCAAAGTAGGGGTGTCTAATAGAGTGGACAGTGAGTGGTGTGACACTATGCTGTGTCTGATCCACCCGCACCAGCTTAACACACACTAACACACCACCACCACATCAGTGTCACTGCGTGCTGAGAATGATCCACCACTTACATAATACCTGCTCTGTGGTGGTCCTGTGGGGGTCCTGACTCTTTAAGAACATGCTAAATCAGGGATCACAAAGTATACAGAGGAGCAGCTGGACTACAGTCTGTAACTGTAGAACTACAGAGTGCTCCTCTATGGTAAGTGAAGCTGATTAAATGAACAGTGAGTATAGATATGAGGGGGTGGTTTTAATGCTATGGCTGATGGGTGTATATTAATGTAATAGAGAACAATAAGGCATTGTGTTAGTGTGACCCGAGTCCAAGATTAGATTACATTTCTTTAATTCTTTAAAGCCTAATAAACATTATCTTTTGTTGTGATTAGTCTTCACAGAACTGAAGAGGATTCAGCAGTATGCAGGTGCAGCACAGTCTCTGGCTTTCTTCTCTTATCATTATTATATAAAAGTTCATTATGATTAATTAAATTATAGTACTGCTCCATGGTACTTCAAGTCCATTTTAAAGTTGATCCATTTAATATGATCCAGTGGTTGATTAATTAATCATTTACTTGCACACTCATATCACACCCTGTATGTTTCTTTCAGTGGATGTTACTCTGGATGCAGATACAGCAAATCACTACCTCACCCTGTCTGATGATGGAAAACAAGTGACTTGTGGAGACACAGAACATAAGCTTCCTGACACTCCAAAGAGATTTGATTATTATTGTTTTGTTGTGGGAAAGGAGGGGTTTTCCTCAGGGAGGTTTTACTATGAGGTAAAGGTCAGCGGGAAGACTCGGTGGAATTTAGGAGTGGCCAGTCAGTCTGTTAACAAAAAGAGTGAGGTTACACTGAACCCACAGGAAGGATTCTGGACTGTGATTCTAAGGAACGGGAATAAGTATGAAGCTTGTGCTGATAACTCAGTCCTCCTTTCCCTGAGAGAGAAGCCCCAGAAGGTGGGGGTGTTTGTGGATTATGAGGAGGGTCTAGTCTCCTTTTATGATGTGGAGGCCAGATCTCATATCTACTCTTTCACTGGTCAGTCTTTCACTGGAAGACTTTATCCATTCTTTAGTCCTGGTGTTAATGACAGAGGTAAAAATTCAGCTCCACTGATCATCACAGCTATCTAGGTGTTGATATTATCTGTACCGCTCACTATATATAAGTAAATAAACATTAATAAAAAAAAACATCTTAAAAGTCCCATGTCTTTTAAATTTAATAAGCTACACGGGAACTCTGACTCAGTAAGTTTATTTAAAGAGAAAGTAGGGGCACTTAGGAGCTGATATTTTTCATATGCTTAACATTATTATTATTACACAGATCTCTGACACTGTGTCCATCAGTGAGAGGGTATAGTCAGTCAGCCTGTGAGAAGATTTCAGTGTATTGCAAAGAATGTGACTGTGAGATAAATACAATATTGTGCTTTCATTGTGCAATGAATTATAGGCCATTGTTTCATAAGGTTAGAAGTATGAACAGTGTGTAGAGTGAAGTGTAACGAAGACCCTAGATAGGGTGTATGTGTGTATCTATTATAATCTGATTCAAGCAACCGATGCCTCATAAAGTGACTTGTGCCATGTACCAGTATATACTGGTACATGTATATACATGTCAGTACAGTGAGTGTTGATCTGTTAGGCCCAGCCAGTATGTCATATAAAGGGAGAATTACTTTCTTAAACACCAAACAGCATTATGTAATAACACATAATTAACCTCATCTACCCAGTCCAGCACAAATCCAGTACACTGGATAGATGAGATAGGTGATGACATCACCTCAGTTAAGAAAGCGAAAGTAAAACTCATACTTGAGTTTAAAATTCCCCTTTCTCCTGACTAGGCTACAGGCTACAAGTAATTATCTACTGCGTATTTATTCAGCAGTTCTGAGGCTAATATGACATACAGTCTGAGGATCCAGTAATAGGTCTTTACGCTGTTGGAAGGTTGAGCTGAGTAATGTGAATTCTTGCTGAAAGGTTTGAGACCAAAACAGAAAAAAATGGAACAATCTTCATCACAGCCACCCCAGAAAAACAGCAGAGGGGATTTCCTGGATCTCCCACCTGAGTGTAAGTCTGCATAGATCCGTTTAACTATCCAAGAGAGAGTTTGACTGCATATAGGCAAATATCTCACTGTCTTACGTTCTCCTTTACTTACAGTATGTAGGCTGGAAAGAGCAATGCAACCTGAATTAGCCTGTTTTCTTCTTTACCAGTTACTAGAATCGTCATGAGGCCAAAATAGCCTTACATAAAGCTTTAAAGTTTGGACCTGAATTTTAGCACTTCAGTTATGTTCCACATGTTTAACTATTAAAAAGCCGTACATTTTTTCTCCATAATCATTTTTTATTTCAATTAATATAAATTTAAACAATATTCAGTGTACTCAAGTTTTTAGTGCCCTATTAATTATGCTTTACTAATAATTTACTACTGATAGCAGAATTGATTACTCTAATGCTCTTCTTACTGGAGTTCCTAAAAGAACCATCTGTCCCCTGCAACTCATACAGAGTGCTGCGGCTCGGATCGTAACAAAAACTAAAAGGAGACCGTATATCACTCCTGTTCTAAAGGAGCTGCACTGGCTACCTGTATCTATTAGAATGGACTGCTGCTGGTCAATAAGGCTCTAAATAATCTAGCACCTGCTTACATTACAGAATGTTTCTCTGTTTATGTTCCAGCTCGTGATTTTAGATCTACAGGTGTTGACTTTCAGCATATACCTTCTGTAAAATAAACAAAACATGGAGAGACCTCTTTCAGTTATTATGCATCTAAACTATTGAACTCTACTGAAGCTTCTATTAGACAGTCGAGCTCAGTGCTCACGTTTAATAAACATTTAAAAACAAATCTCTTTAACTCAGCATTTAGCTAAAACTACATTAACATGGTATTTAAATATGTGTGAGTGTGTGTGTGTGTGTGTGTGTGTGTGTGTGTGTGTGTGTATTTATGTGTATTTATATGTGTATGTGTATGTATACATATATGTATACAGTACATACAGTGTGGAAAATAAGTATCTGGAGGACTGCTGATTTTGCAAGTATGTTTTTTAAATAATTAATTTGCATTTTATTGCATGAAATAAGTACTTGATCACAAACCTACAAGAATTCTGACTCTCACAGACCTGTTAGTTTTCTTTAAGAAGCCCTCCTATTCTACCCTCATTACCTATATGAAATGCACCTGTTTAAACTTGTTACCTGTATTGAAGACACCTGTCCACACACTTAATCACACTTCAACCTCTCCACCATGGCCAAGACCAAAGAGCTGTCTAAAGACACCAGGAACAAAACTGTAGACCCTCGCAAGGCTGGGATGGGCTACAGGATGATAGGCAAGCAGCTTGGTGAAAAGGGAACAACTGTTGGCACAATTATTAGAAAATTGTCAATCTGTCAATCTTCCTCGGTCAGGGGCTCCAAGCAATATCTTACCTCGTGGGGTAAGGGTGATTCTGAGAAATGTCAGGAATCAGCCCAGGACTACACAGGAGGACCTGGTCAATGACTGGAAAAGAGTTGGGACCACAGTCTCAATAATGACCATTAGTAACAAACTACACCATGGTTTCAAATCCTGCAGGGCATACAAGGCCCCCCTGCTCACGCCAGCACATGTCCAGGCTCGTTTGACGTTAGCCAATGCCCATCTGTGGGTTTTTTGGTATCAGCTCCACTCACAAACATCATACTTTGCGGGTGCTTTTCTGCAAAGGGGACAGGACAACTGCACCATATTAAGGAGGGGGTGGATGGGGTCATGTACTGCAATATTTTGTATAACTGCCTCTATACCTTAGTAAGAGCATTAAGGATGGGTCTGGATGGGTCCTCCAGCATGACAATGACCAGAAACACAGCCAGGCCAAATAATGAGTGGCCCCGTAAGAAGCATTGTTTAAGGTCCTAGAGTGGCCTAGCCAGTTTCCAGACCTGAACCCAACAAATAATCTTTAGAGGGAGATGGAACTCAATGTTGTTATTTATTCTTATTTAGTTCAAACCGTTTTAACATTCATAACATGTTTTCTGTCACAGGGGAATGTTAATCCATACAAAGAAAATCACTTCTACTCTTCAAACTGACCCTTTCATTTTAAATTACATTAAATTAGTCCTAATGATTACATTTACATCAAATGCATGCATTCATACCTTAATGACATAACAGTATTGTACCCACAGTCATATCATAAATCATTTAAATTTAAAGTTAGAATTAGGTAATGTTTACCTTGAGTTAAAAGTGAAGGTTGGGGTTAGAATAAAGTTAGAGTTAGGATAAGGTTAGGGTTAGAGTAAGATTAAGGGAAAGGTTAGGTTAAGGTCAAGGTTAGGTTTGGGTAAGGGTAAGGTTAAGATCATATTTAGAGTTGGGCAGGGGTAAGGTTAATGGTAAAGTTAAGGTTAGGGTTAGGGATAGAGTTAGTTATGGGTAAGGTTAATGGTATGGTTAAGGTTAGGGTTAGAGTTATGTAAGGTTAAGGTTAGGGAATAGAGTTAGTTATGGGTATGGTTAATAGTATGGTTAAGGTTAGGGTTAAAGTTGGGTAAGGTTAAGGTTAGGGATAGAGTTAGTTATGGGTAAGGTTAATTGTAAGGTTAAGGTTAGGGTTAGAGTTGGGTAAGGTTAAGGTTAGGGTTAGGAATAGAGCTAGTTATGGTTAAGGTCAGGGTTAGAATTGGTAGGGTTAGGGTTGGGCAGGGGTAAGGTTAATGGGATGGTTAAGGTCAATGTTAAAGTTGGGGTTCTGTTAGGGGTAAGGTTAATGGTAAGGTTAAGGTCAGGGTTAGAGTTGGGTAAGGTTAAGGTCAAGGTTAAAGTTAGGGTAAGGGTAAGCTTAGGGTTAGGGTTGGGTAAGGGTATTGTTAAGGTCCGGGTTCAAGTTAGGTAAGGGTAAGGTTAGGGTATAGTTCATGGTGAGGTTAGAGTTGGGTAAAGTTTAGGTTAGAGTTGTGTAAGGTTAGGGTTAGGGTTGGTCTAGCAGTACATATGGATAAGGTTTAGGTAAGTCTTCTGGAAATAAATGGAAGTTTATGTAATGGATCAGCAATGCACTAACAAGTGGAATCTGAAAATATGCTAATATGTTACCAGCAACCAAATACTTTTTACTCAATTCAAAATTTATTTTGATTCAATAAATCTTTTGTTCAAAGTCATTTTTTAATTTATTATCTTTTGCTTGTATAAACTCTAACTTGGATCAATAGTTTATTATGCGTTCCTAGATTTCTACCTCTAGGTGATGATATTTGAATGTACCTTATAATGTTTACTGTGGAAGATTTCAAGTGTTTCTGTAGAGGCAGAAGAGGCAACATAGGACAGAATAATGTTGAGTGTGTATATTTAAGAAATGTTAAATGTATGTTATGACACAATCTCTTTCTGTAAAGATTCAAAGAGGAGGAGGACAGAAATGGCAGAATCTCTCTCACTTCAACCTAGAGAAGGCAAATGGAGGGATGTAGCTGAATCATCTGACTGTAAGTTACAGCCTCAGTCAACATATATTGTAAAGCACAAAAAATTAATCTATTCACAAAGTGAGTATGATAACACAAAACAGTGACCATATGTAGATCAGATTCAGAACTAAATTTTTTTCACAGACTTAGTGCAGTCATTATGCTTGGATATCTTAGAACATGGTAAAGACAAGCACTGTTTAGAAAAACAGTTTTAACTTAAAGTCTTAAAATTAAGAGTTAACACAACAACAAACTTTGTTCTATGTCCTATCATTTTATAGAAAATTTAAATAATCAAAACATGTACAGCAGTCAATGATAAGATTTAGTTTAAAAACACCAATTTTATTTTAGAATCATTTTCACAGTGTGTGATAAGAAGTTAGTGGTGTTGGGAAATCAAGTGTGTGCAAGTGAATGTATGAAGATGTGATTATAAATAGAATACTTGTAGTTTGAAAACCCTGAAACTAGCAGTGATGGTGTACACCTAAAATTAGCAGTGACAGGTTAACCCTGAAACTAGCAGTGATGGCTTACACCTACAATTAGCAGTGACAGGTTAACCCTGAATCTAGCAGTGATGGTTTACACCTAAAACTAGCAGTGACAGGTTAACCCTGAAACTAGCAGTGATGGTTTACTCCTAAAACTAGCAGTGACAGGTTAACCCTGAAACTAACAGTGACAGGTTAACCCTGGAACTAGCAGTGATGGTTTACTCCTAAAACTAGCAGTGACAGGTTAACCCTAAAACTAGCAGTGATGGTTTACTCCAAAAACTTCCAGTGATAGGTTAACCCTGAAACTAGCAGTGATGGTTTACTCCTAAAACTAGCAGTGATGGTTTACTCCAAAAACTTCCAGTGATAGGTTAACCCTGAAACTAGCAGTGATGGTTTACTCCTAAAACTACCAGTGACAGGTTAACCCTAAAACTAGCAGTGATGGTTTACTCTGAAACTAGCAGCGACAGGTTAACCCTGGAACTAGCAGTGATGGTTTACTCCTAAAACTAGCAGTGACAGGTTAACCCTGAAACTAACAGTGACAGGTTAACCCTGGAACTAGCAGTGATGGTTTACTCCTAAAACTAGCAGTGACAGGTTAACCCTGAAACTAAAACTACCGGAGACGCGTTAACCCTGAAACTATCAGTGACGGTTTACTCCTAAAACTACCGGTGACAGGTTAATCCTGAAACTATCAGTGACGGTTTACTCCTAAAACTAGCAGCGACAGGTTAACCCTGAAACCAGCAGTGATGGTTTACTCCTAAAACTAGCAGTGACAGTTTACTCTTAAAACTACCGATGACAGGTTAACCCTGAAACCAGCAGCAATGGTTTACTCCTAAAACTAGCAGTGACAGGTTTATCCTAAAACTAGCAATGACATTTTACTCCTAAAACTACCGGAGACGCGTTAACCCTGAAACTATCAGTGACGGTTTACTCCTAAAACTACCGGTGACAGGTTAATCCTGAAACTACCAGTGACGGTTTACTCCTAAAACTACCGGAGACAGGTTAACCCTGAAACTAGCAGTGATGGTTTACTCCTAAAACTAGCAGTGACAGGTTTATCCTAAAACTAGCAGTGATGGTTTACTCCTAAAAAACTAGCACCCTGAAACTACAGTTACACAAGATGGACTACTCCTAAAACTAGCAGTGACAGGTTTACCCTAAAACTAGCAGTGATGGTTTACACCTAAAACTAGCAGTGACAGGTTAACCCTGAAACTAGCAGTGATGGTTTACACCTAAAACTAGCAGTGACAGGTTAACCCTGAAACTAGCAGTGACAGGTTAACCCTGGAACTAGCAGTGACAGGTTAACCCTGGAACTAGCAGTGATGGTTTACTCCTAAAACTACCGGAGACAGGTTAACCCTGAAACTAGCAGTGATGGTTTACTCCTAAAACTAGCAGTGACAGGTTTACCCTAAAACCAGCAGTGATGGTTTACTCCTAAAACTAGCAGTGACAGTTTACTCCTAAAACTACCGATGACAGGTTAACCCTGAAACTAGCAGCAACGGTTTACTCCTAAAACTAGGAGTGACAGGTTTATCCTAAAACTAGCAATGACATTTTACTCCTAAAACTACCGGAGACGTGTTAACCCTGAAACTATCAGTGACGGTTTACTCCTAAAACTACCGGTGACAGGTCAATCCTGAAACTATCAGTGACAGTTTACTCCTAAAACTACCGGAGACAGGTTAACCCTGAAACTAGCAGTGATGGTTTACTCCTAAAACTAGCAGTGACAGGTTTACCCTAAAACTAGCAGTGATGGTTTACTCCTAAAACTAGCAGTGATGGTTTACTCCTAAAACTACCGGAGACAGGTTAACCCTGAAACTAGCAGTGATGGTTTACTCCTAAAACTAAGCCCAGCTTAGGACTTATACAGTACCATAGTCTGATACAATTATGGTTTTAAAGCCCCCACATCTTGTGTACGTTTTGCAGCCTGTGATGATGCTAATATTACTGCATGAGCCAAAAGAAGCTACATTGTAATCAGCTTATTTATTATTTGTATGATTTTTATCTACAGTCTGTAAAATCTTCGGAAAACAGTAGGAAGCTGCTGTGTAAAACATCTGTAATGCAAGAAACAGAATACATTTGTTTTTCTGAAAGTTTTCCTTCATGATCTGTTCAACACAGTTGGGCATGACTCCAGCAGTCTCCTATCTGGGGATCAGTTCCTGTGTTCTATCTGTCTGGATGTGTTGACTGATCCAGTCTCCACTCCATGTGGACACAACTTCTGTAAGACCTGCCTTACACAGTACTGGGACAGCACTCAACACTGTCACTGTCCATTCTGTAAAGAGATCTTCACTAGGAGACCTGAACTGAAGATCAACACAACACTGAGAGAGGTTGTAGATCTCTCCAAGAAGAAAAGTGGTCTGGATAAAGCTGAGATTCTCTGTGATGCCTGCACTGGAGTGAAGCAGAAAGCTGTTAAATCCTGTCTGGACTGTGGTCTGACTTTCTGTTATTTTCATTTAAAGCCACATAAAATGGCTAAACACAAGAAACACAAGTTAATCGACCCAGTGAAGAACCTGCAGGACTACATATGCCAGAAGCATGACAGACCCCTGGAGCTGTTCTGTAGAGATGACCAGATGAGTGTGTGTCTGTTCTGCAGTGTGACAGACCACAAGACTCACAACACTGTTCCTATAGAGGAGGAGAGTGAAGAGAGGAAGGTGAGAGAATTTTAACCGTATGAAAAATGCAAGTGCAAATGAACATTCATTATAAAGATATTATAAATTATTATAATCAAATAACTAATGATACAACAATTTTACATAAATAAGAAAATAAAGCAATTATTTTAGGAACAGTGTCAGTTATGATCATGAATCATCTCTTCCTGCAGACACAGCTGGAGAAGACACAGACAGAGGTGCAACAGATGATCCAAGACAGACTGAGGAGGATCAGAATGATCAAACACTCAGTAGAGCTCCGAAAAGTGGGTGAAATACCATAAAGTATTAGTTTAGACATTTCTAATTTAATTGTGTAGAAATATTAGATACACTCAGTAGAGCTCTGAAACGTAGGTGAAAGACTATGCACATTCTGAGGGTGTAATGCTGTTACCTGAAAAACTCTCTCTAGCGCTCACCTAACAAGATCATGTAGGGTTACTTCCCTACAGAAAAGTGCTCGATATGTTAAATATGAGTTCTATATTTTAGTTTTTACTAAGAAATGCTTCTTTAAAAGAGCATCCATTTTACATTAACTTAATTATCCCAGAAATGGTTGTTTGATATTTATGTTATTATGCTACATCTGCTAGCCTGCTGGTGGTTTACATTTACATTTAGATTAATTCATTAATAAGTTTAACTTCTCCTGCCTTCAGAGAAACACAGAGAAAGAGAAAGCAGACAGTGCTGAGGTCTTCACTGCTCTGATACGCTCCATTGAGAGAAGTCAGGCTGAGCTGCTGGAGGTGATGGAGGAGAAGCAGAAAGCAGCAGAGAGGCAGGCTGAAGACCTCATTAAAGATCTGGAGCAGGAAATCACTGAACTAAAGAGGAGAAACACTGAGCTGGAGCAGATCTTCCACACTGAGGACCACCTCTACCTCCTAAAGGTCAGTAGGTCAATGACAATACAGCACATCACAGAGCAACACTGCCCATGCTGAGGGGTTTCTCCTCTCTCCTGCTGGACTGTAGACTTACCCATCACTGTGCAGACCCCCACACACCAACAACTGGACTGACATCGGTACTGACCCCCTCCTGAGTGTAGAGACTGTGAGGAACGCTCTGTCTGAACTTCAGAAGAGTCTGAATGAAGAACTCACTAAAACTCTGAATGAGAAGATGCATGAAACAGGTGAGAAGCATTTGTTTATTTTTTATTTGTTGCTTTTTCAATAGTCTGAAGCAAATAGATACAAATATTCTGAGCTAGCATCTATTGCTAAATTTGAGCCCAGGATTAGTCTTGTTTTTTGTTTTGTCTCCACAGAGCTGAACTGGATTCAGCATTATGCAGGTACAGTACTCTTTATGTATGCATGTGTATTATGCATATTTGTATTTACATATAATCACCACCATCATTCCACTCAACAATTCACATTCATACTTATGAACCATAAACCTCAAACACTGTTGTTCTGCAAACAAGCAAATGACAGCAATACAAACAAACCAAATGATTAATAAGACCCCTGTATTTACATACACCAGCTTACATACTAGCCCAGCAAAACGATGACAAAGGAGCGACATTATCCATTATGTGGAGAAACCTACCGCTCCAGGCTGTGAAGGGGATTTTTCAAAGAACCCTTTTCCAAAGAACCAAAGTGTCAGCTGATGTTCATCTTTAGGCAAGGCTGAAGTCTGTTCCACCTAAAATGCTACACCTTGTTCAGGCACTACAATGTAATTGCGGCACCATTTAAGGTGGAACAAAACATTAGTAAAACAAGTTAGCTAATAGGAGTGCCCACATATTTAACCAGATCCTGCACATCTAGTGCATCTTATTTTCCTGTCTGTGTCTGTTTCTACGTGTCGTTTTCGGGTGATCAGAGTGACGTCTCACTTTAAATCAGCAAATCAGAGTCCCAAATTATCAGTGTTAGCTGGGCTGGAGGTTAGGGAACCAGCCTTGTGACCGGAGGGTTGCCGGTTTGATTCCCTGAACTGACAGTAATGACTGAGGTGCCCTTAAGCAAGGCACCTAACCCCCAACTGCTCCCCGGGTGCCGTGGATAGGGTTGCCCACCGCTCCGGGTAAGTGTGCTCCCTGCCCCCTAGTGTGTGTGTTCACTAGTGAGTGTGTATGTGGGTGTTTCACTTGACGGATGGGTTAAATGCGGAGACTAAATCTCCCCACTGTGGGATCAACAAGGGATTAAAATCTTAAATCTAGACAAATTAGATAAACCATGTAGCTCAGTTAAAGTAGAAATACCCAGGGTAAAATACTCCACCAGTGTCAGTAGAAGCTCCTCCCTTTAGACCTGCACTGGAGTAAAAGTACTAAACTATTTACCTTCAGATGTACTTCAGTATGGAGAGTAACAGAGGCATGATTTATTATGGCTCTAATGTGCTATTAGCATTTCTGGAATAAGGCTCATTTTAGGTGAAGAGACTCTAGTGTCTCCCAGTCCACCAGTCCTTTAATAGATCTAGGTCTATTTAAATTACCATAAGCACAGAACACTAAAGGAGAGCAGTTTCCATTAGCTAGAACCCAGCTCAAAACAACATGACTGCTGTACCCTGATTGGTGAGCTTGCTTCATGGTTATTTTATGTACCTTCCATGTAAAAATCAGAGACCAGTTTGCTGAATAATGCATTCTGTGGCACCTTTAATCTCCTTTCATTCTGCCCTACTGGATAACTGTTATTGTATGTTCGTTAGTTTGTTAGCTGTAAACCACACACTGTGTCTTTCTCTCAGTGGATGTGACTCTGGATGCTGATACTGCTCATCACAATCTCATCCTGTCGGATGACGGAAAACAAGTGACATGTGGAGACACAGGACAGATTCTTCCTGACAAGCTAAAACGGTTTACGATGTATAGCCTCGTCCTGGGAAAGGAGGGATTCTCCTCAGGGAGATTTTACTATGAGGTGCAGGTCAGCGGGAAGACTAAGTGGCAGTTAGGAGTGGCCAGAGAATCCATCAACAGGAAAGGTTATATCACACTGAACCCAGAGAATGGATTCTGGACTGTGGCTCTGAGGAACGGCAATGAATATTATGCTTATGATAGCACCACAGTCAACCTCTCCCTAAGAGGGAAGGTCCAGAAGGTGGGCGTGTTTGTGGATTATGAAAAGGGGCTGGTCTTCTTTTATGATGTGGAGGCCAGATCTCATATCTATTCGTTCACTGGTCAGTCTTTCACTGAGAAACTCTATCCGTACTTCAACCCCTGTAACAATGACAGAGGTAAAAATTCATCTCCACTGATCATCTCATCTGTATCGAAGGCTGAATACATTTAATATTATTCAGCAGTGTTTGTGATCACAGCACTAGGACGGTTAGCGCTTTGTAATAACAGGCGCTTATAGATAGAATGTAGAGAGATAGAAAATAATACCTTGTAGAGGTAAGGTCAGTAGCTCATCTGTTGCTGCACAGTTTGCGTTAGTCATCCTTCATTAATCTTGTCAGTGGATGCAGTGGGGTGGATGATTTTTGGCTAGTGACTGAATTGTTTAAAAATTCCAATAATATTCTGTGAACTCTGCACACTGGAGACTTAATTATTTGCGTTGTTTGATCGATAAGTCGAAATCAAAACTTCTGATTGGTTGACAAATCAGAAACAAAGTCTCTGATTGGTCAACTGACTCAACCCAAGGCATCAGGGGTGGCTAACGACCATCCTAACAGCAACAATAACTCACAAAAGACATTCCATGTTGGATTTGACATTAGGACTCAGTTACCCTGGAGCCCTTATTGGAAAGGAAGAATGCTACTCTTAAGGTATAAAAATGTAAATGAAATGTAAAGTAAATCTCAAGTGTGCAGCGTTCCTGAGATTAATTCTCTATGTACAACATCTTTTGATGTCATATACAACATTGTTGAGCTACAAGGGCTAACCTATCTTGGCTGTCCAAAGAAAAATGAGTTTACAGAAGAGGGCAAAAATTCCATTTAATGGGACCTGATTTTTTGGGACATTTCGGTTGGTCCATTCTTCATGAAATTTCCACACAGTGTAAACAGAAGCTGCTGTGTTCAAATTATGCATAAAAGTAAAAATCAGCAAAAATTGAGATGTTTTTTCATGTTTTCTTTGGACAGTGATAATATAATATTACTTACCCTGAAATATCTACACATTCCTAAATAGCATTGCAGTGCATTTCATCTGAATGCTTAAACACCTTTTTTAAAACAGTATCAAACGGTTCAGCACAGGTACAGGTTATAGGGTTGGCTGACATACAGTAACTATGAGAATATTTTAGTAATGCAGTGAATCTACATCTACATAAAACAGTTTAAACTTAAAATCTTTAAACTGACACACAGAATTTCAAGCATGACTTTAATATAAACAAGTGCAATTTTTATTCATTTTTTTAAACCTTTAAAACCATATTGCTATCAAACACACACTGTAATCACCAACATGCTCACCCACATTACGCACATGAAGAGCGGTTTCCATTTCTTTGTGTTGCTACTTCTTTTCTGTTTATTAAAATGTTCTAAAGTTATCCATTAGTAAGTTGATATATATTGATGATATACAGTTTGATATGTGATATACATTTATACGTCTCTCGTCACATTATATACTCTGTTATTTTTATGTGAAATTAAGTAAAAAATATTATCTACAAAACACATCTTAAAATGCATTTTTCAGATCATTTTAGTGCCTAGTTTTTAACATAACATTAACATAAGGGTGAAAATTTTAACCAGGCTTCCAAAACATGTGCATAAGACTGTATAATACATGTTACATGCCTTTAGTGACATGCTTGTGGTAAAGTTATAATAAAGTGTTAATCTTGGATTAAAGAGCGTTTAGTTTTCACTGGTGGTTGTATCATCTCACATATTATATTCTATCACATATTAAGACATACAGCAGGAATTCACTTTAATAAACAATGTAGTTAAATTAGAGGAAAATACATAGTTTACGTATTAACTTAACCTACTTAGCTGATTGTATAAGTGCAATGTGATAAAATGTGATGTATGTCATTGTGATTTATGAATTATCCATTTACAGCACAATAAAGACATCTTTAAATAAAGTTGCTTTATGGAATTCTGGCTCATTAAGTTCCATTAATGAGGAGAAAGCAAAGGCAACAAAGAGCTGATGATTTTCAGATTCCCAACACTGATCTCTGACATTGTGTCTCTCACTGGGAAGGTAGGATAAGGAGTCAAACATAAACCTGGTGTTCAGCACATGAGAGAGAAATGAAGAACCACCAGTCGTTCATCTAATTTGTCATTGTTGTTGGCTGTTTAAAAGAAATGTGAGGAGGAGATCTAGACAGGTTTGATATGAGTGCAAGTTATGTTTATTACTAGGTGTAACCAAATGGTGAAACAGTACCTTCTAGAAAACAACCCCCATAAACACACACTATGCAGAAAAAGAAGCACTTCTAGAGCAATCTAGAGAAAAAGATTATTAGAGATATATAGCCCATAGTTTTCCATGTGTGTTCCCCGGTAAATGATAGGTGAGAAAGGTGATGACATCATATCAACTGAGAAAGTAAACCAGCAGAGTTTAAAATCAGGAAATTTTGCCCAGGCTACAAGGTAATCCCTGCCTTTCCTCACTACTGCATATTTATGTAGTAATAAATGTAGTAGCTGGAGTGCACAGGGTTGGACCATCACCTCACCACCTGGATCTTGGACTACCTCACAAACCGTCCACAATATGTGAGGACACAGGACTGCCAGTCTGACATTGTCCGCAGCACGGGGGCTCCACAGGGAACTGTACTTGCTCCCTTTCTCTTCACCCTCTACACTGCTGACTTTAAGTACAGTTCTGCCAGTTGCCACGTGCAGAAGTTCTCTGATGACTCTGCTATCGTCTGCCTCATCAGTGATGGAGATGACAGGGAGTACAGAGAGCTGACTAAGGACTTTGTGGAATGGTGTCAGAGGAATTTCCTGCAGATCAATGCAGGAAAAACTAAAGAACTGGTGGTGGACTTCCGCAGAGCCAAACACTCTCCTCGGGTACCTGTAAACATTCAGGGAACGGACATTGAGATAGTGAGGTCCTACAAGTACCTGGGTGTTCACCTCAGCCACAAGCTGGACTGGACTGACAACACTGCTGCACTCTACAAGAAAGGCCAGAGCAGACTACATCTCCTGAGGAGACTCAGGTCCTTTGGAGTGCAGGGGGCGCTCCTGAGGGCCTTCTACGATGCTGCGGTGGCCTCAGCCATCTTTCATGGAGTGGTCTGCTGGGGCAGCAGCATCTCCAGCGCTGACAGGAAGAGACTGAACAGAATCATCAAGAAGTCCAGCTCGGTCCTGGGGTGTCCTCTTGACCCAGTGGAGGTGGTGGGGGGGCAGGAGAATGAGGACTAAGTTCAAACACATGTTGAAGAACCTGTCCCCATGTACCACTCTGTGAAAGCATTGGGCAGCTCCTTCAGTGCCCAGCTGCTGCACCCGCGGTGTGTGAAGGAGAGATACCGCAGATCCTTCCTTCCGGCCGCTGTCAGACTGTATAACATCCGCTCCCCTCAGTAGTCTATTTCTACAGTAGTCTATTTCTACAATAGTCCATTTTCACTACGTGCAATAAAACTCAGTAGTCTATTTCTGTTTCTACTATGTACAATAAAACTCAGGAATCTATTTCTATTTCTACTATTTATATTTTCTGTAATTTTTGTATATAGATCTTATTTATTATTGTATGTTTCCTGACACTTCTGTTCTTTCCTCTGTGCTGCTGTGGCATGGTAAATTTCCCCACTGTGGGATCAATAAAGGATTATCTTATCTTATCTTATCTTATCTTATCTTATCTTATCTTATCTTATCTTATCTTATCTTATCTTATCTTATCTTAATCCTGAAGCCAATATGACATGGAGATCGGAAAAAGGAAGGTCAAAAAGTCAAAAAAAGAGCGAGTACAATGAGAAGAGAAAGGCTTGGTATGCACTGAAAAGATAGATACAATACTATGAGAAGGGCTAATCAAAGCAAACATGAGCCAGAAGGATGAATGACAGTTTTAGAGTAGCATTTCAGCATCAGGCCAAGTTTAACCCATAAGACACGTATTTTAGGGTTCTTTAGGGGGGAATGGGTTTGTGTGTTTTAGGGGGAAGTGGGTTTGGGTTCTTTAGGGTGAAGTGGGTTTGGGTTCTTTAGGGGGGAATGGGTTTTGTGTTTTTCGGGGGAAGTGGGTTTGGCTATTTTAGGGTGAAGTGGGTTTGGGTTCTTTAGGGGGAAATGGGTTTGGGTTCTTTGGTGGGGATTGGGTTTGGGTGTTTTAGGGGGAAGTGGGTTTGGGTTCTTTAGGGGGGAATGGGTTTGGGTTCTTTAGGGGGGAATGGGTTTGGGTATTTTAGACGGAAATGGGTTAGGGTTCTTTAGGGGGGAATGGGTTTGGGTATTTTAGGGGGAAATGGGTTTGGGTTCTTTAGGGGGGAATGGGTTTGGGTTCTTTAGGGGGGAATGGTTTTGGGTATTTTAGACGGAAATGGGTTTGGGTTCTTTAGGGGGGAATGGTTTTGGGTATTTTAGACGGAAATGGGTTTGGGTTCTTTAGACGGAAATGGGTTTGGGTTCTTTAGGGGGAGATGGGTTTGGGTTCTTTAGGGGGAAATGGGTTTGGGTTCTTTAGGGGGAGATGGGTTTGGGTTCTTTAGGGGGGAGATGGGTTTGGGTTCTTTAGGGGGAAGTGGGTTTGGGTTCTTTAGGGGGGAATGGGTTTGTGTGTTTTAGGGGGAAGTGGGTTTGGCTATTTTAGGGTGAAGTGGGTTTGGGTTCTTTAGGGGGAAATGGGTTTGGGTTCTTTGGTGGGGATTGGGTTTGGGTGTTTTAGGGGGAAGTGGGTTTGGGTTCTTTAGGGGGGAATGGGTTTGGGTTCTTTAGGGGGGAATGGTTTTGGGTATTTTAGACGGAAATGGGTTTGGGTTCTTTAGGGGGGAATGGGTTTGGGTATTTTAGGGGGAAATGGGTTTGGGTATTTTAGGGGGAAATGGGTTTGGGTATTTTAGGGGGAAATGGGTTTGGGTTCTTTAGGGGGAGATGGGTTTGGGTTCTTTAGGGGGGAGATGGGTTTGGGTTCTTTAGGGGGAAGTGGATTTTTTTTTGTTCTGTTTAACAGGAAATGGGTATGGGCCCTTTAAGGGGAATTTGGTTTGGGCCATTTAGGGGAAATGGAATTTTGACTCCCGTTTGTACATCGTACAACCTGCTCTACCTGTATCTGCTGTTGGTTTAACTTTGGACTGACATTTTTTTTGTGGGGGGTGGGGGGTGGAGTTTATTGAACCACCTGCGATTGCACTTTCCCTTCATTCATGACAGCAACTCACTGCATTCACAGTAACTGCTGGAGATTCAGAGAACAGTGACATGAAGAGAAGAGTAAAGGTATGTTAAGATTTTATATTTCAAAAGTTCTGCTGTCGCATTCCTCATTGACACTGATACTAAGGATGTCATGTGTATATACATAAAGGCATATTCCACATTATGGCTTTTTATAAAATTGATGTTCTACTGTAATACAGTTATTATATGCTGATTGGTTAACCCTGTGGGCTAAATTAATGAACATGGCCAAAGATTACCGTGCTCTGTTGTCTGTCATTTGAGAAGCATTCCAGCTGATGTATAATGGAAAACTTGTTTTTCTTTGTCTTATACTTTTAAAGATTCTTTGACGAGAAAACATATTGCCGAATCTTCATTACCACTATAAGAAAGCAGAGGAAACAGAATGGAGACAGGATCAATATGCAAGTTGCACAACTCATTTGTCATGTCCATGTTTTGTTTTTCTGTTATTCTTGAGCTGAACTATGCTACCTATGTGTATCCAGTTAAACCAGACTGATGAAGTCTTCTTCACAGGTTAAACACCTCAGTGTGTGCACTTTAAGAGAACACACGAATACATTCTTACAATGTAATTAAATGTTTCCAGATTCAGTCAAAGCTTAAAGCTATGATAAAGCTTTCGGGCAGCAGTGTGCAGGAAGACAAGGGTTTAGTTCATCCTGTAAAGTTAAAACTAATAGCTATTTGGTTTCTGACATATGATCAGTCTTAGTGACTGGTATAAATGCCTGGCTCTGATTAAACATGAGGCAAAAAACATTAACAAATAAATACATATAAAGGGCTCATGTGTTTTTAACCCTTTCCATTCATGATCTGTTTAACACAGTTACACGTGACTCCAGCAGTCTCCTGTCTGAAGACCAGTTCCTGTGTTCTGTCTGCCTGGATGTGTTGACTGATCCGGTCTCCACTCCGTGTGAACACAACTTCTGTAAGACCTGCCTCACACAGTACTGGAACAGCACTATGCAGTGTCAGTGTCCGTTCTGTAAAGAGAGATTCACCAAGAGACCTGAACTGAAGATCAACACAACACTGAGAGAGGCTATAGATCTCTTCAAGAAGAAAAGTGGTCCGGATAAGCCTGAGCTTGTCTGTGATGTCTGCACAGGAGTGAAGCAGAAAGCTCTGAAATCCTGTCTGGACTGTGTTGTGACTTTCTGTAAGTCTCATTTAGAGCCTCATTATAATGTTCCACAATACAAGAAGCACAAACTAATAAACCCAGTGAAGAACCTGGAGAAATACATATGCCAGAAGCATAGGAGACCCCTGGAGGTATTCTGTAGAGACGACCAAACATGTGTGTGTCAGTTCTGCATTGAAGGAGATCACAGGAACCACAATACTGTTCCTATAGAGCAGGAGAGTGGAGAGAGGAAGGTGGGAGACACCAATTAACATCAACACTAAACTTTCTTTGTTAAGACTATTGAAGTATAACTACACAGTTATTACACTGAATTAATTACTTAATACATAAGTAATAAAAGGTTCTCTCCTCAGACACAGCTGGCGAAGAGGCAGACAGAGGTGCAGCAGATGATCAAGGACAGACTGAAGAAGATCACAGAGATTAAACACACAGTGGAGCTCAGGAAAGTGGGTGAAACATGATAAACGTCTCTACTTCATTCTGAAGTTTTGATACTAGAATATATTGAAATATGATTAGTTGTATGTTTTGCAATCATTTTGTAAGAATGTAAAGTTTTTCTTCCTTCAGAGAAACACACAGAAAGAGACAGCAAACAGTGCTGGGATCTTCACTGCTCTGATACGCTCCATTGAGAGATGCCAGGCTGAGCTGCTGAAGGTGATGGAGATGATGCAGAAAGCAGCAGAGAGGCAGGCTGAAGATCTCATTAAAGGTCTGGAGCAGGAAATTACTGAGCTACAGAGGAGAGACACTGAGCTGGGGCAGATCTCCCACACTGAGGACCACCTCTACCTCCTACAGGTCAGTGTCCCTCTATCTGCACAATGACAATGCAGTACATCACACAACTACACTGCCCATGCTGAGGGGTTTCTCCTCTCTCCTTCTGGACTGTAGGTTTACCCATCACTGTGCAGACCCCCACACACCAACAACTGGACTGACATCAGTATTGACCCTCATCTGAGTGTAGAGACCGTGATGAACACTCTAGCTGAACTTCAGAGGAGTTTGGAGGAGAAGATCAGTAAAAGTCATGAACAGAATATGAGACAGATGAGTAAGAAAGCAAAAGTGTTTTTCCCCACATATGCTATTTGAAATATGTAAACATATGCTATGTGAGCCAATCAATCATGAAGGTTTTTTGCATATTTCCACAGATTAATAAAAGTAAAGAGAACATTGTATTAGAAAGAAATAATCTGAAACTAATGAGTGTTATCTTGTGTTCTTATTAGTCTCCGCAGAACTCAAGTGGATTAAGCAGTATGCAGGTACAGCAATGCTCACATTTACCTGTTATTAGATACAGTGCCAAAAGTCTGGGCACCCTGGCCAAAGTTTGTTACTGTGAGTAGCTAGGCGAGTTAACAATGACCTCATTTCAAAAAGGCATAAAATGAAAGATGATACAACTTGTGCCTCTTGAGGTAGTCTATTGTGGATTTTGAAGTGTGTTTAGGATCATTATCATGTTGTACCCCTCATATGAGGACATTTCTGCTTCTCCGCACCATGATGCTTTTTAAAACATTGACCCCTTGACCTTATATGAGGACATTGTTTTTTGCTTTCTGTACAAAGACAACGTTTAGTTTTTATACTTGTTAGGTCGTACTAATCACATATAGCTAGGAGAAATTAAGATTGCACACCAAATAGGTCCGGGTTAATCTGTTCTGAATGTCCTTTATTATACTTTATTCTAAACTACATTTTTCGCAGTGGATGTGACTCTGGATCCGGATACAGCTCATTCCAATCTCATACTATCTGAAGATGGAAAACAAGTCACATTTGGAGATAAGTCTCAGGACCTTCCAGACACCCCAAAGAGATTTGTTGCGCAGCCCAATGTTCTGGGAAAGACGGGATTCTCCTCAGGGAAATTCTACTATGAGGTGGAGGTCAGGGGTAAGACTAAATGGGCATTAGGGGTGGCTAAGGAGTCTATCAACAGGAAGGATCCAATTACACTGACCCCTGTAGCTGGAAACTGGACCATATGGTTAAAAAATACGGATATATATGAGGCCTGTGCTGTTCTGCCTGTTCCCCTCTCCCTGAAAAACAAACCCCAGAAGGTGGGGGTGTTTGTGGATTATGAGGAGGGTCTGGTCTCCTTTTATGACGTGGAGGCCAGATCTCATATCTACTCTTTCACTGGTCAGTCTTTCACCGAGAAACTCTATCCATACTTCAACCCCCGAACTGATGATGAGGGTAAAAACTCAGCTCCACTGATCATCTCACCTGTGTCAAAGGGTATCGGAGATACACCTATTTTAAAAAATAACGAAGAAGCACAAATAGCGGACATTATCAAAAGAACATCTGTGTCAGTGAATATCAAAGATAACCCCCAATCAAATACAAAGAATAAATTATTTGCATCATTTGCAAAAGGTAAAGTGAAAAAGAAGCAGACTTAATGTTTTCTGATTCATTTGGGAACATACAGGGGTTGGACAATGAAACTGAAACACCTGTCATATTAGTGTGGGAGGTCTCATGGCTAAATTGGACCAGCCTGGTGGCCAATCTTCATTAATTGCACATTGCACCAGTAAGAGCAGAGTGTGAAGGTTCAGTTAGCAGGTAAGAGCACAGTTCTGCTCAAAATACTGCAATGCACACAGCATTATGGGTGACATACCAGAGTTCAAAAGAGGACAAGTTGTTGGTGCACGTCTTGCTGGCGCATCTGTGACCAAGACAGCAAGTCTTTGTGATGTATCAAGAGCCACGGTATCCAGGGTAATGTCAGTATACCACCAAAAAGGACGAACCTCCACCAGCATCACGTAGTGACCTGGCCACTATCCTGCAAGAAGAATGGCTTAAGATCCCTCTGACCACTGTGCAGGACTTGTATATGTCATTCCCAAGACCAACTGACGCTGTATTGGCCGCAAAAGGAGGCCCTACACCATACTAATAAATGATTGTGGTCCAAAACCAGGTGTTTCAGTTTCATTGTCCAACCCTTGTAGCATCACTGTGTGAAAATTATGTGTCTTGGTTTAATACAGTGACTCTATTCTTTCTATAGAACTACATCATCTACAGCAAGCATTTCATAAGAGAATGATTACTGGTTAAGGGAACTCTGTATACTACATTTATACAGCTCACTTAACAATGAAACTTAGGCACATTGTATTAATTGTATAAGTTCATAGTTAGTAGGTACACATGTAGTCTGATGTTGTGGGTAAACATGTTTTGTAATTTATCGTGATTAAGACAAGACTTTTCTGAATTCTGACTTTTGAATTGGTTTATTCACATATTTTCACCTCTGAACTGATGTTTTCCTTTTTTACTAAATAAGGTGCATCATACACAGATGACCTTTTAATTCTAGCAGGCTGATTTGACAATGTCAGTTCAGGGGAGATAATTTCTTCCCCCAAGCCATCAGGTTCCTGAACACCCAGTAGTGCTGATGATCACTGGGACTGTCTCTACACATCTCACCTAAATCATCATCACAATGATCTCCATGGACAATCCACACCCTCACCTTACATGTAGTATATCTATAGTGGCACATACAGACTGACATCTTGTTTACCTGTTCTCCATGTATTGGGAATATATATATGTGTATCAATACTCTATCTCCTTTCGCCTATATACTGCACCTCTTTTACATTTATGGCATTTAGCTGACAATCTTATTCAGAGCGGCTTACAAGGTTAATCATTTTACAGTTAGGTCAATGTAGTGGTAGCAGTCTTGCCCAAGGACTCTTATCAGTGTAGCACAACATAGTCACCCAGACCACGAATCGAACCCCAATGTCTCACATGGTGTGGTAGTTTAATGACAAGTGGTGTTATCCATTGCACCACACCAACCACTAAGGTTTTTCAACCTCAGATTCCCCAAAATGCATATATGGGAAAGTGTTGTGTACATCAGTACATGTCTTCTATTCATAACTTTACAATAATGTTTTTTTTTTTCACTCATCCTTACACCTGTGCACATGTGATGTGAAAATACATGTGGTTTAAGAAGGACAGATACAAGAAGATGATTAATGTCTGGCATATATTTTATAGCTATATACTCATGGCAGTAATGCCTGCACTTTTGATGACTGTCTGGAGTAAAAGGTATCTGTTTCTTTAGTTCGAGTAACTCTGTATCAAATCATCTCTTTTAGTTGTGTTAAAGTGAAGGAGTGCTGATGGAGCCTACTGACACTTCACAGAGGCTGGAACATTGTTTTGTGGTTACCTGTTCTTCACTGGTTTAATGCCTGATTAAAACTGGAGATTAAACTGTATGAACTTATTTCTGGCTATTCACAATTATTGAATTCTAACTAGCAAACCTAATAGGTGCAGCTCAATGGGCCTGCTACATTCATGTCACAAATGTTTTAAGTTTGAGCTCATATACGCTCCACCCCCTTGTTTTCAAAACAGTGATTCCAAGTAACAAAAAGTATATTAGGTCAGTTTCTGATTTTTTACCAGTATTGTTTCACACCATTGTCAATGTACTACAATGTAGAACTACAGTGGCCACCAGGCTTTTTTGCTATTGCCTAATCTGGGTCACTTCCTCATATTTTATCTTCTTTACCAGCAAGGATTATAGTAATAGTGTCATATTATTAATGTTGTGGTTCTTGTCATTTATATCCTCTCTGTAAATCATTTCCTTGGCTATTTTAGAAATCTTGATTCACTGAGTAACTATAAAAAGAGCTGTAGAAAAATATTCTTGCGTGTAAGAAGCCAAGAACTGGAGGTATTGCCTTAAACAGGAATTTAAATTAATGTTTTATTTACATTTTATACAAATAACTAAAAAATATATAATATAAATAAAACATTATTTTGTTGTAGAGAGTTATAATAAAACACAGACTTACAACATAAAATCACCATCAAGTAAAATCTGTTACTCTTTGGGATTGCACTCTCATCCCTATTCCAGTACAAATAACATGTGAGCAGGAAGTGACATCACAGTAGCAGAGAGAAAGTGAAACTGAATTACTCAGGACGTCCAGATCAAAGACAACCATTCTCTTCACAGTAAATGCTGGATATTCAGTACTTCTGAGAGGAATTTAAGGAAGACAATTCCAGCTCTCTGAAACCTGCAAAGAGATTCAAAGGTATGTACTTCAGCAAATCAGTCACAGTTCATAGGGTGTTTTACCAGAACGTGCTTCATCATGGTTCCTGAAATGAGTAAACATTGTCTCTTAGCACAGGGAGAGTGATCATATTAACAGAAACTGTAGGTTCTCACTGATTAATTGTATGAGCTAAGATGAAATAGAGGATCAAATGTGCTGAGAGCAGCAGAACACTCATTTAAGGAAGCACTCAGTGAGATACTGGACATGATCATTGTTGACCTGTGACTATGGCCAGTAAAGATATGAGAGATTAGAGATACAGTGCAATCTCAGAACCAATAATGCCTATACATGTGCTTGATATCGTGGAGTCAGTAGGCAGATATGTTGGTTAACATGCTGTTCAATGTGACGCAGTATGATGCAATGAGATGTAATTTCTAAAAACTGTTATACAGGAGGAAACGAAGATGGCCGAATTTTCATCACAGCATACAGGAGAAGGTAAAGAAAGCACAACTGACTCATCTAAGAAACTAAGAACAACTGGGCACTATAAGCACTGCAGTGGATAAAACCTACAAGACAAATTTGTTTTCATTGTAACATTTCAAATTAGGAATCTAAATAGTTTATATACCTAAATGTAAAGTTTGGTGCAGTATGTGCAGTGCCTCAGCTTCTTAATCCAGAGATGTCTTTGATCTGATTTCTTCAGCTGGCAAATGGTAGATGGTAAAGGTAGCATCTCACCTCTGGTGTATAAAAACAATTTCTATTTTTGATTTAATACTGTTTCTGATACAGTCAATGAATGCATCTTATTTTTTCCTCTTGTGCACAGTTAGGCATGATGCCAGCAGTGTCCTGTCTGAGGATCAGTTCCTGTGTTCTATCTGTCTGGATGTGTTCACTGATCCAGTCTCCACTCCATGTGGACACAACTTCTGTATGAACTGTATTAGAACATGCTGGGGTGACAGTGAGCAGTGTTACTGTCCAGTCTGTAATGAGATCTTCACTAGGAGACCTGAACTGAAGATCAACACAACACTGAGAGAGGTTGTAGATCACTTCAAGAAGAAAAGTGCTCTGGATAAACCTGAGGTTCTCTGTGATGCCTGCACTGGAGTGAAGCAGAAAGCTCTGAAATCCTGTCTGCACTGTGGAGCTACTTTTTGCAAGTCTCATTTAGAGTTACATGCAGTTGGGAACCTCAGAAAACACAAGCTAATTGATCCAGTGAAGAACCTGCAGGACTACATATGCCAGAAGCATGAGAGACCCCTGGAGCTGTTCTGTAGAGATGACCAGAAGTGTGTGTGCCTGTTCTGCAGTGAGACAGACCACAAGACTCACAACACTGTTCCTATAGAGACGGAGAGTGGAAAGAAGAAGGTGGGATAGCTGACAAACATCTAATATTCTTATGAAGAATGTACCTTCAATTTTATTTTATTTATTTATTTATATTTATTTTATTTAGTTATATTACTAAAATCATTGTCTAGTCATTCTCTGTCCACAGAAACAACTGGAGACGACACAGACAGAGGTGCAGCAGATGGTCCAAGACAGAATGACAAAGATCAAAGAGATCAAACACTCAGTAGATCTTAGAAAAGTGGGTGGCTTAATAAAACCTATATTATGATGGTCCTAAAACTGATGTTATGCTTCAGTTCAAGTGGTTATCTTTCTTCCATCAGAGGAAGGAAACATGGAGAAAGAGAAAGCAGACGGGACAGTGGGTTGAGGTCTTCACTGACTCTGATATGCTCCATTGAGAGAAGCCAGGCTGAGCTGCTGGATAGGGTGATGGAGGAAGGATGCAGAAGAAAGCAGGCAGAGAGAGGCAGGCGTATGAAGATCTCATTTAAAGAGGCTGGAGCAGGATTAAATCACTGAGCTACAGAGGAGAGACACTGAGCTGGAGCAGATCTCCCATACTGAGGACCACCTCCACCTCCTACAGGTCAGTGTCCCTCTACCTGCTCTATGACAATGCAGCACATCACACAACTACACTGCCCATGCTGAGGGGTTTCTCCTCTCTCCTGCTGGACTGTAGGTTTACCCATCACTGTGCAGACCCCCACACACCAACAACTGGACTGACACCAGTATTGACCCCCTCCTGAGTGTAGACACTGTGAGGAATGCTCTGTCTCAACTTCAGAAGAGTCTGAACGAAGAACTCAGTAAAACTCTGAATAAGAAGATCAGAGAAGCAGGTGAGACACTTGCTGGATTATTGTTCTACTAACAATATATTTGTTCTAATTGTTCTGTCAGTCACCTCTAATTAATATGATCTATGATCTGTTCTTGAAATTAGTCTCCACGGAACTGACAAAGATTCAACAGTACGCAGGTAAACCTTGATAACTGGCTGTTATTGTAAGCTCACTGGAGAAAACATTAGTCACCTGTGATTTAAATGTACTTAATAGTGCATAATACCTTCACAAGCATGAATGACAGCAGTGTTTTGATGTAGCATGATGTAGCAAGTTTCTGGATCTATGTGACATCAATGTTCATTTACTCTTGCATCAGAGAACTGCACAGGTGTGCCAGATTTGGTGGATGCCTTTCCTGGCACAGTTCTGAGGAGAATTTCCTGTTGACTGGGTTTTTAGCCACTGCTGGTAGACCCGTATGACTGTACGCATCCATACACCTGCAGATTCGGCTACTTCCTTCACACTATGGCCTTTGGCATGCCCAAATGCAGTCACCCCTTTTTGCCAATCATTATGTTGTGCCCTGGACCAAGCCGAAAACATAAGTAGACCACATGCATCAGGAATCACAATGCCTAAAATAACAAACAACCCACGCCCCCCAGTCTAACTTATAACAAATTACACACTCCTCCTCCTGCACAGCGACTACCTGCAATAAGGGGAAGAATATACAAATCAGAAAAAAAGGGAGGACGTGCCTCCTACCATAATAAAGATCTGCTTTGTGACCCATTTTCCACACATAGATCGATATACTCTTTGCACTGCACCACCTCTTCTCAATCTATGAATGCCGTCATTCAAACCCGCAGGTATTTATAGCTCGATCTGCAGAAGTTTGATGTTACTACCACCTCAAAAAAGCAAGGTGACTAATTTTTTGGTCTGGTGAGCTTATTTTCCTTTTTTTTTTTTCAAATCACCATCATCACACCACTGTTGCTCATACTTTACAAGCTTTCACACTAACCAGTTTCATTATAAGCCCACCTGATCTGCTCCATTCGATGATGAATTCGTTATGTAAGCTGCAGTCTCATATCATATACTGTGTGTTTCTCTCAGTGGATGTGACTCTGGATGCTGATACAGCTCATCCCAATCTCATTCTGTCTGAAGATGCAAAACGAGTGACACATGGAGACACAAAACAGCAACGTTCTGACAATCCAAACAGATTTGATTATTGTCCCTGTGTCCTGGGAAAGAAGGGATTCTCCTCAGGGAGATTTTACTATGAGGTGCAGGTGAGCAAGAAACCTAAGTGGGATTTAGGAGTAGCCAGAGAGTCAGTTAAGAAGAAGGGTCAACTTGCACTAAGCCCACAGAATGGATTCTGGACTGTGGTTCTGAGGAATGGAAATGATTATCAGGCTAGTGCCGGTCCCCCTATGCCACTCACTGTAAAAGAGAAGGTCCAGAGGGTGGGGGTGTTTGTGGATTATGAGGAGGGTCTGGTCTCCTTTTATGATGTAGAGTCCAGATCTCATATCTACTCTTTCACTGGTCAGTCTTTCACTGAGAGTCTCTATCCATACTTCAGTCCCTGTAATAATAATAAGGGCCAGAACTCAGCCCCACTCATTGTCTCGCCCATATAAAATACTGAATGATTAAATTGTATTCAACAAATAATTGTGAGGACAGACGGAAAAGGATTCTAACTAAAGGAAAATCTTCCCAGTGTAGTAAAACAGCGTGACATGAACTTTGTCTTATTCAATATTTGTGAAAGAGTAGCCTAGAATTGCACTTTGCTTATAGTTTCGGGATAATTATTATGTCAGATTATTGACACCATAGCAAATCACACCACAGTCTTTTATGAAAAATGTGTCCCGCTTGCAGTGTTTAAAATGTGAACTTTTTTATTTTTTGCTTTAGTAGGATCTAAATTGCATTGTGACTCAGCTGAAATATTTCCTGGGTATACATACAACTTTGCAGTTATAATGTTTCTCTTAATATCAAGGATTCAAGGAGACTTTATTGTCATTCACATCACATGTGGTACATGGGGTGGAACGAAATTGTGGTACCCAAGGACCCAGTTTCACCCAGACAGCGGTACTTAAATATATAAAATATACATAAATATATAAAAATATATATAAAAAAATACAAAGAGAAAGAGCAGCAGGAAATTGTAAAGGTAGCAGCAGAGTGTATTTAAAGTGACTTGAGTGTCCTCAAAGTGTCGATGCAGTGGTTATGACTAAATATCAACCCACAATATGTGAATTTGATGGAATTTATTGTGGGGTTCTGATCATAAAGCTATCTAAATAAGCCTACAGAAATCTTTATAAATGCTTATTCCAGTGAGTGTATCATCTGTCATCATCTGTGGTAAAAAGCACTTCAGCCAATTTTGATTAAAGCTAGTAAATGTAACCTTTATAGCGAATGGTGCCTTTTGGAATAAGCATTTATGTAAGTAATGCATATGTACAGTATAAAATTCTGTTGTTCTGAAATTCATTGAAGTATCAGATTTGGACTTTTTTACTATAAGGGTAATGGGGAGGGAGGTGGGATATAGGAGTTGCTCCAGACATGATCTCACCTGTGCCAACCTGTGAACTGAAATCTACAAACTACCAACTCAACATGAGGTGAAGACTGTTTCAAACTGTTCATGATAAGTGCATGTCGCAGGTGCAGACTTTTCTGAATTCTGACTTTTGAATTGATTTACTAAATAAGTACATGTCATTTACTAAATAAGGTGCATCATACACAGATGACATTTAATTCTAGCATGTGTGTAAACTATAATAAAGCAGGCTGATTTGACACTATCAGTTCAGAGATAATTTCTTCCCCCGAGCCATCAGGTTCCTGAACACCCAGTAGTGCTGATGGCCACTGGGACTGTCTCTACACATCTCTCCTAATTCATCATCACAATGATCTCCATGGACAATCCACACCCTCACTTTACATGTAGTATATCTATACTGGCACATACAGACTCACATCTTGTTTACCTGTTCTCCATGTATTTTGGGAACACAAACTGCCCAAGAACTTATCGGTGTAGCACAGCGTAGTCACCCAGACCACGAATCGAACCCCAATCTTCCACATGGTGTGGTAGTTCAATGACAAGTGGTGTTATCCATTGCACCACACCAACCACTGAGGTTTTTCAACCTCAGATTCCCCAAAATGCATATACGGGAATGTGTAGATCAGTACATGTCTTCTATCCATAATTTTGAAATAATGTTATATATATATTGTGCACCTCAGATTTTCACTCATCCTTACACCTGTGCACAAGTGACATGACAATCCACATGGTTTAAAAAGGACAGATACAAGAAAAGGATTAATGGTTAGCATATATTTTACAGGTATATACTCAGTATATAGGAGTGTGTAATCTTTAGTACGAGTAACTCTGTATCAAATCATCTCTTTTAGTTGTGTTAAAGTGAATGAGTGCTGATGGAGCCTACTGACACTGCACAGAGGCTGGAACATTGTTTTGTGGTTACCTGTTCTTTACCTGTTCTGGTTTAATGCCTGATTAAAACTGGAGATTAAACTGTATGAACTTATTTCTGGCTATTCACAATTATTGAGTTCTAACTAGCAAACCTAATAGGTGCAGCTCAATGGGCCTGCTACATTCATGTCACAAATGTTTTAAGTTTGAGCTCATATACGCTCCACCCCCTTGTTTTCAAAACAGTGATTCCAAGTAACAAAAAGTATATTAGGTCAGTTTCTGATTTTTTACCTGTATTGTTTGACAGCATTGTCAATGTACTACAATGTAGAACTACAGTGGCCACCAGGCTTTCTGCCATTGCCTAATCTGGGTCACTTCCTCATATTTTATCTTCTTTACCAGCAAGGATTATAGTAATAGTGCCATATTATTAATGTTGTGGTTCTTGTCATTTATATCCTCTCTGTAAATCATTTCCTTGGCTATTTTAGAAATCTTGATTTACTGAGTAACTATAAAAAGAGCTGTAGAAAAATATTCTTGTGTGTAAGAAGCCAAGAACTGGACTTATTGCCTTAAACAGGAATTTAAATTAATGTTTTATTTGCATTTTATTTAAATACACATTTTAAGTCCTTATAAAACATTATTTTGTTGTAGAGAGTTATAATAAAACACAGACTTACAACATAAAATCACCATCAAGTAAAATCTGTTACTCTTTGGGATTGCACTCTCATCCCTATTCCAGTACAAATAACATGTGACCAGGAAGTGACATCACAGTAGCAGAGAAAGTGAAACTGAATTACTCAGGACGTCCACATCAAAGACAACCATTCTCTTCACAGTAAATGCTGGATATTCAGTACTTCTGAGAGGAATTTAAGGAAGACAATTCCAGCTCTCTGAAACCTGCAAAGAGATTCAAAGGTATGTACTTCAGCAAATCAGTCACAGTTCATAGGGTGTTTTACCAGAACGTGCTTCATCATGGTTCCTGAAATGAGTAAACATTGTCTCTTAGCACAGGAAGAGTGATCATATTAACAGAAACTGTAAACTGCTGTTCAATGTGAAGCAATATGATGCAGTGTGATGTAATTCCTAAAACCTGTTATGCAGGAGGAAACGAAGATGGCAGAATTTTCATCACAGCATCCAGGAGAAGGTAAAAGAAAGCACGATTGACTCATCTAAGAAACTAAGAAACCCTATACACATGGCTGAAGTCTTTGTATGTAGCTGTATTCCCTGATTTCAGCTCCGGAGGTGTGGCTGAAAAACGTTTTATGTTCCCGATTCAATATTGAGGGCTAATTTATCTCAGTCAAAACAGTATAATAATAAAGTATTAAAGCTAGTTATTTGTTCAGTGGAAGACACAACAGCAGTCGAATGCCATTTCCAGAGCTACATATAAACTTTCTGAGGCACTGGTGCTAGAAATTGTTAGGGTTCAAATTAAAATATTGTAGGACTGTGTTAATGTGCTTCATCATACTTCCAAAATTTGATAATCCCTTTTATTATCATATAATCTTCTTTTATTATTTAACTTTATTTTTTACATAATTGGGAACTACAAGCACTACAGTGGATAAAACCTACAGCACAAATTTGTTTTCATTGTAACATTTCAAATTAGGAATCTAAATAGTTTATATACCTAAATGTAAGGTTTGGTACAGTATGTGCAGTGCCTCAACTTCTTAATCCAGAGATGTCTTTGATCTGATTTCGTCAGCTGGCAGATGGTGAAGTCCTACATCTTAGTTGGCTTTACATTTAACATTACAACCCAACTGGTTTGGCCATCTTTTTCTTTTTGTGGCCATTATATTTCCATTGCCTGATGATTGGCATCATTAAGTCCTGCTCACTACTTTAAACATTTGAATTACTTGACAGACTAAAACTACCATGAACTGCTTTACTGTCATCATGTCCTGAGCTTGAATAGATGGCTTGGACAATTAGGAGATGCTATGTAACGTTGCACTAATATAAAGAGAATAGGTAACCAGTTACATAACTGACCACAACTACAATGCGTTTTATGACTCATGTTTGTATACACATTGGTGTGTAAGTCCTTTCACACATGCATCTGTTTTGCTTATCCATCTGTGTTTTCTGGGCTACCACAACAACATTGTTGCACAGCATAACCCTGCATGTACATTATGAGTCATCAAAAGCTACTTGTGACATCTCACCTCTTGTGTATATGAAAAGTGTACAAAAACAATTTCTATTTTTAATTTAATACTGTTTCTGGTACGTTTCTGATACAGTCAATGAATGCATCTTATTTTTTCCTCTTGTGCACAGTTGGGCATGATGCCAGCAGTGTCCTGTCTGAAGATCAGTTCCTGTGTTCTATCTGTCTGGACGTCCTCACTGATCCAGTCTCCACTCCATGTGGACACAACTTCTGTATGAACTGTATTAGAACATGCTGGGGAAACAGTAAGCAGTGTTACTGTCCCTTCTGTAATGAGATCTTCACTAGGAGACCTGAATTGAAGATCAACACAACACTGAGAGAGGTTGTAGATCACTTCAAGAAGAAAAGTGCTCTGGATAAACCTGAGGTTCTCTGTGATGCCTGCACTGGAGTGAAGCAGAAAGCTCTGAAATCCTGTCTGGACTGTGGAGCTACTTTTTGCAAGTCTCATTTAGAGTTACATGCAGTTGGGAACCTCAGAAAACACAAGCTAATTGATCCAGTGAAGAACCTGCAGGACTACATATGCCAGAAGCATGAGAGACCCCTGGAGCTGTTCTGTAGAGATGACCAGAAGTGTGTGTGCCTGTTCTGCAGTGAGACAGACCACAGAAACCACAACACTGTTCCGATAGAGACGGAGAGTGGAAAGAAGAAGGTGGGATAGCTGACAAACATCTAATATTCTTATGAAGAATGTACCTTCAATTTTATACAAGTTATATTACTAAAATCATTGTCTAGTCATTCTCTGTCCACAGAAACAACTGGAGACGACACAGACAGAGGTGCAGCAGATGGTCCAAGACAGAATGACAAAGATCAAAGAGATCAAACACTCAGTAGATCTTAGAAAAGTGGGTGGCTTAATAAAACCTATATTATGATGGTCCTAAAACTGATGTTATGCTTCAGTTCAGTGGTTATCTTCTTCCATCAGAGAAACACGGAGAAAGAGAAAGCAGACAGTGTTGAGGTCTTCACTGCTCTGATATGCTCCATTGAGAGAAGCCAGGCTGAGCTGCTGGAGGTGATGGAGGAGATGCAGAAAGCAGCAGAGAGGCAGGCTGAAGATCTCATTAAAGAGCTGGAGCAGGAAATCACTGAGCTACAGAGGAGAGACACTGAGCTGGAGCAGATCTCCCACACTGAGGACCACCTCCACCTCCTACAGGTCAGTGTCCCTCTATCTGCTCTATGACAATGCAGCACATCACACAACTACACTGCCCATGCTGAGGGGTTTCTCCTCTCTCCTGCTGGACTGTAGGTTTACCCATCACTGTGCAGACCCCCACACACCAACAACTGGACTGACATCAGTATTGACCCCCTCCTGAGTGTAGAGACTGTGAGGAACGCTCTGTCTCAACTTCAGAAGAGTCTGAATGAAGAACTCAGTAAAACTCTGAATGAGAAGTTGAACAGTAAAGGTGAGGAAATGCCACATTTGGTATGTTCTCTTGTGACAGAGCAGAGCTATATGAAATGTGACTGGATGATTAAAATCTAATGAATTTTATGCTGTAATGTAATTTGTCTCCGCAGAACTGAAGTGGATGCAGCAGTATGCAGGTGTAGTATGCTTTCTGTTTTATTTTAGATGACAGATTAGATTTTATTTTTATATTTTAGAAATAGAGATTATGCAGGGTACTGCATGTGATGTGTATACCCCTAGTGGTGAGGCTGGGTATTACAGTCTACTGTCACTAGTCTATTAAAGACAAACTAGGTGAGTCGTTGTGCTACAGCGCCACCCTGAGGCAGATCAGTGCTGCAACTCCAGTTAATTAAGCGAAGCAGCTAAACAATAACCCTTCCCTAAATTGGTATTAGACTATTAAGAGTGCATCCAAGAAGTTAATTAGGGGGCCCTGGACTTCTAAGGACACTGCTTGCTACTTGGGATTTAATTGGAGCTAACCTGAAAAGCAGTGGTCAGTAGGGCTATATTGCGACTTTGGAGTTGGGGGAGTCCATTTTTTTCCATGACCATTTTCAACATGGAATCATTTCTCATTTTGATATCATGAATGGAAAATGCAATAAAACTAAAACGTTCTGTTTCTTTAGTAAGAACCTAAATTACTCAATTACATTTTTGTAAATGCTTTTCGATTAAATTCTTAACAATTAAAGATTTTTTGTTTTAAATGTTTCTTGTATGTCAGCTGTGGTATCAAAATAATACCACAATATGCCCTACTTTTTATGGTGAATATGAAGGTCACACTAAAACCATTTAACTAGCAAATGAACTGTACAAAACAATGATGCCATGAAGGGTCCTTCCTGTTCCTTATAACTGTGTGCTTGAAGCAGCTGCTTCCTGTCGAGCAACTGTTAAAATTATTTTTTTCTCAGAGCGTTTTAGCGCATCCGACAATTCAGAATAACTGCACTGGAAATGATTTACATTGCTGATGCTCAGTTCTGTTTGCCATTTATATGCATCAAAGATTTTAGAGCTCGGCCCTAACATGCTTCGTTACAAATTTAAACTCTGGTGGTCACCAGCCTTCCTCCTCAAGATGTGCCCACTTGCAGAGATCAGTTCCAACACAGATCTAGATCATATCATCCCAAAGACCAGGAACTTCTAAAAGTGAACTTCTAAAAGTAAATGACACACCTAAATACATTGACCAGGCATAACATCATGACCACCTCAGTGTATCTACACTCTTTATCCATTTTATCAGCTTCACTTACCACATAGGTGCACCTTCTAGTTCTACAGTTACAGACCGTAGTCCATCTGTTTCACTGATCAGACATAACAGTGTTCCTGGAATGTTTAAACACTGTGTCCACTCACTGTCCACTCTATTAGGCACTCCTATCTTGCTGGTCCACTTTGTAGATGTAAAATCAGAGACGATAGCTCCTATGTTACTGCAGAGTTTGTGTTGGTCATCCTCTAGTCCTATTCTCAGTCCAGCAGTGACGCTGAGGTGTTCAAACACTCCAGCAGCACTGTTGTGTCTAATCCACTAACACCAGCACAATACACACTAACACCACCACCACATTGGTGTCACTGCGGTGCTGACAGTGTTGCACCATCCACATAATACCGGCACTATGGTACTACTGTGGGGGTCCTGAGCATTGGAAAAAGGTGATGGGGGGGATAACAAAGTATGTAAATAGCCTACAGTCTGTAATTGTACAACTACAAGGTGCACCTATGTGGTAACTGAAGCTTATGAATAAAGATGGTACATACACTGAGGTGGTCATAATAGTTTGCCTGATCGGTGTACATGACTGGGAGGGTAGCTCCTCTGGAGGAATCTTGGTGACCACTGGCATATAGTAATTTGTCACTTGTATACTTATATCATATACTGTGTTTCTCCCAGTGGATGTGACTCTGGATCCAGACACAGCATATCCCAATCTCATCCTGTCAGCTGATGGAAGAACAGTGACATATGGAAACTCAAGACAGAACGTTCCTGACACCCCAAAGAGGTTTAATGAGTATGCCAATGTCCTCGCAAAGAAGGGATTCTCATCAGGGAGATTTTACTTTGAAGTGCAGATCAGGGGGAAGACTAAGTGGGACGTAGGAGTGGCAAGAGAGTCCATTAACAGAAAGGGTCCGATTACACTGACCCCACAGAATGGATTCTGGGCTGTGGTTCTGAGGAACAGCAGTCAGTATGAGGCTCGGGCTAGTCCTCCTGTTCCCCTCTATCTCAGGCAGAAGCTCCAGAAGGTGGGAGTGTTTGTGGATTATGAGGAGGGTCTGGTCTCCTTTTATGATGTGGAGGCCAGATCTCATATCTACTCTTTCACTGGTCAGTCTTTCACTGAAAAGCTCTATCCATACTTTAGTCCCCGTAATAACGACAACGGAAAAAATTCAGCTCCACTGATCATCACACGTTTTTAAGACTGAGTAAATTATCAGCTTAAGCAGTCCAGGTGAACTACCACCATCACACTGTTAGCCTTACTAAAGTCACTGCTGCTCTATATAGCTAATGACTGATTCAGTATCAGATTTACCGCCTCCCCAGCCTAGAACATTCCTGGTGCTGCCTGTCTTAAATAGTCTAGCTGGATTAATAAGAAGAATGATGGTGGTAAGAAATAATACTTATTCAAATTTTACTGCTATTGCTACAGAATAAAAGATCTTACTGAAGGGATGAAGTGGTAGGTAAAATGATTTCGGATTTAGACTGTGAGCCGGTGAAGCTTAAATACATTTTGTTTTTAAGAGATTTAATAAGGAAGGAAGATTCAGGAACAGCTATTGTGTTGATCGAATCAGGTTGAATTTAAAATCTAAAGCAAACTCTTCTGATGTGTAATTTGGAGTTTGGCAGATAGCTAACATGCTCCTGCAGCACTATTCAGAGTTAAGTGTTCAGTATTTACTGTTTGATTAACTGAAAATTACAGTATACAAAATACGTTATGCCTTGCTAATGGAAATTAGCATTATTGCAACAAAGGCTGGTTGAAATGTGATATCTGCACTAAACACTTCCATATAACTGGACTTATTACAGTCATGAGCCCATATAACAAAAAGTTTTAAATCTCTTTTAATATTCCACGTTAATCCACATTAAATGTTTAAGACTGGTATGATAATAGTCTCTGTGCACCGTAAAGCTAAAAAGGAGATTTTGCTATGAGGGCAGTGGGGAGGGAAGTGGAATATAGGACTCCATTACACTGACCCCACAGGATGGAGTTTGGACTGTGACTCTGAGGGATGGAAATGAGTATAGTGCTTGATGATACCTTAGTCCTCCTCTCCCTGAAAGAGAATCTCCAGAACAAAAAGCGGGGGTGCCAGATCTTTTATCTATCGATTCATTTTTTCACTGAGAAACTCTATCCATACTTCAGCCCTTGCGACTATAATGAAGATGGAAATCCAGCTCCAGATATGATCTCACCTGTGCCAACCTGTGAATTGAAATCTACAAACTACCAACTCAACATGAAGTGAAGACTGTTTCAAACTGTTCATGATAAGTGCGTGTCGCAGGTGTAACATGGTGATCCAACTGTTTCTTGCTTTTTCACTTGCTCTGTGAAATGAACACAAAGAGCAAAAACTGGTTCCATGGTATGTTGAAAGGTTAACAAACATAATATGACGATTTGATAAACGTATCTTTCTCAAGTAGATTTTACTCATAAATCAGGTCAGGAAACATCTGTAGGCCTCAGGATAACCAGCACAATAGAAACATTGCATTGATAACAACAACAACAACAACAATAAAAATAATAATAATAATTATAAGATACAGCAATATCTTTTTACCACCTGACGTTCAAGTTAGTAAAATACTGAAATGTTAATCCAATGCTCCAATATAACAGAATATCAAAGTAACATTCAGGCTATATTTCAAAACTGGAATTCTGAAGGTCCAGACTTGAAGACTGAGCTGTGAAAGGATCCATATCTTGTAAATGAGACATGCAAATGTGAACAAATATGAACTTCGATATATAGTTCATTTTCTGGACCAAATGTACTTCATTTCAGACGTTTTGTTATAAAAAAAGATTCTTCCTATCACGTACAAATAATATTAATTAACCCCTTAAATGGTCAGTAAATGCTTCGTAAAGGCTCTTAAAAAAGGTAAAAGCGTTAGATTTCTCTGATATTTTCAGATTATGCTAATTAACCACAAAGACACAACCTACTTTACCTACCCATCCCGACCAAGGGTGCCAACAAGTATGTGTATTATGTCTATCTGAGAATTACACCTTCCTCTAACCTGTGTGGTTCCCCTAGTGGTGGAAAAGTGTAATTAGAGTGTAAAGGTTAATAAACTCCTACTTATCATGTATTTCAGCTGTTCGTGGAATTACTGCTCTCATAAATGTGCTGCAGACAGCTGATTTAGGGCCATAGTAAACATGAATTAATAAATCACATCATACAAATCATCTATAATCAAATAAAAGACTCCTCCAAAGATTGATTGAGATGAAGCAGACAGGATGGAAACATTTAAAATGAGACTTGTGGGTGTTAAGAAAAGTTTAGGGAAAGCCATTACAGTCCTACACCAATTTAACCTCAAAGGGTTTCTTCACACGTGCACATTTCTTTTACTGAAATAGTTCTCCTAATAATCATTTTAAATCAAGTTTTAGAAATTTTCTTTGAAAGTCTAAAAATGTTTGACAAAGAAAACCACTGTTTATTTTTAAAAACGTATAATTTGACCTTTACATGTGGTATTTTTTTTATTGTATTTATTTGCATGCTTTAATGTGTGTGTCTGATTCTTTAGTACCAGCATAACACCCACATTGTTGTATTTGTAGAGCTACAATTTGTATTTTTATACTAAGTAGAGCTAATAAAATGGACAGTGTTTAAATGGACAAAACTGTGTGTGTGTGATTGTGTGTGTTATACAGTTTTTTACAGTTATTTACTATTTTTTATTATTTTACTAATTATTATTATTATTATTAGTAGTATTATTAGTAGTAGTAGTAGTATAATAATAGGCTGCATGCACACGGGGTGGTGACGTATTTCCGCTAAAATCTTAGCCAGCTCGGCCACTTCCGCTATCCACACTGTTGTGTTGAGTTTAGGGAAATCGCGATAATGACTCAAGCAAAGAAGTTTAAGTTTCAGCGAACTGAAAGCGCTACAGCTGAACATTGCTGTGTACCTTTATGTCATGCCTCCAGTAAGTACAACAAAGTACTTAGTTTTCATACGTTTCCCTCCGATGCAGAAAACCGGCATAAATGGATTGTTGCTATCCGGAGGGAGAACTTCACCGTCACTCCGCATACCCGCGTGTGTAGCCGGCATTTCAAGAAAGAGGATGTGCGTGAACCAAAGTCTATGTCAGGACGGCGACTGTTAAAGAAGGGAGCGGTGCCGATGTTGTTTGAGTGGAACAATTTCTCCGTTCCACTTTCAAGACCGGGGGTTTGGGAGAGGAGAAAGCGACCGACGGAGGATGACACACATGTTAAGGAGGCTGATACACTCCCCGGGGACCACGACTACGCTTCGGCCCCGGATCCCGCTGCTGTCGACTTGGTTCTCGAAGAAAATAGGCTTCTTAGAGAGGAGATCCTCCAGCTGAAGCAACAAATTAAGAAGTTTACTCTGGAGCATCGGTCTGGCATTCACCGCTTTGCTGGCTCGGACAGTGACAAAACTGTGAGGTTTTTTTTTACTTCTCCTCATTGATCTAAAGCACTCGGCCCTAATCGTAACCTCTCCTGTCCTTAAATTCTTGTTTGAAACTGAGATCGACAATGACGTTAGGAACTTTTTAATACGCAGACACATTACGTTAGAAGTATCACTACGTTAGCATTGGCTAGTAAACAAACAGTTTAGCCAAGGGCTAACATTACAAGACCGGATCTTACATTCATAATTGTGGACGTAGCTTGAAATGTAGAGTTTGAAGCCCTTCTCTTTCATTGTTGCTGATGTCTGAATAATACGATTGACGTCGTTGACCGTAATCCTGGGCAAATCCTGAAGCGAGCGAGTGAAAAACGCCATAACCGCGCTGTTTACAAGCAAGACAGGAAGTGATAAAGCTGTCTGACTCCGAATGCGAAAGAGAGTGTGCATATAGGCTATTAAACAGTATTACTATATTAATACTACTACTGCTATTATTATTAGTAGTAGTAGTAGTAGGAGTAGCAGTAGTAGTATGCTACAGAACATATATATGTTTTCAGAAAACTCGGGGTCTTGGGACTTTTATTCTGGAGGCCTAGGTCTATTACCGTTTCTGTGTTCACAGATCGAAGATGCGACAAACTAAACTGTGACAGATTGACAACAGCTAACCGAGGCGAGTGTAACACACCTTGATACGGCTCGTTATTATGGCCTCGTTAACCTTCACCGTTAAGCCGGAACTCTATCGTCTTTGACGCGGTCTTAGCTTTATGTGGCTTTATGTAGGTGACAGGCGACGTCGTTAGGTAAGCTAACTGCAGGGGTAAAGCCTTTGTTCCGACTAGCGGCTCGACAGCTAACGGCGGAGAGAGCGAATTTAAAGGGAAAGGATATTCAGCGAGTTTTAGATGATGAGCCGCCTCGCACCGTGTAACGTTAGCAGGTTTACGTTAGCCATGGAACGATAGCTAGGGAACGTTAGCTGGCTACCATCGTTACCCCCAGCACGACGTGTTTGTGTTAGTTAGCTAGCTAGCTAGCTAGCTTAGCCGCGTTACCCCAGTGCTGGTGTCTCAGTGTAACGTTAGCTAGTAATATGTCGAAAGTGTTCTTGTTGCTTAGTTAGTTAACGTTGTCTTCATCCCTGTAGGTTGCAATGGAGCACTGTGAGCCGCCACGCTTTGTCGAGTCGACACGGGACCCTGAGGAAAGGGGTGAGGATGGAAGTGAAGTCAGGGGTAAGAGTTTAACGACCACCGACAGCTACGACTGTCGTATCTGTGGCTATAAGGCTGCAGACGTTAGCTCGCTTAGCCAGCATCTCCACTCTGTCCACCCTGTTACCTCACTGCCCGGACCGAACTCCCGAAAGGGGGAAAAAAGTGGAGGAAAAAAGAAAGAGGAGGAGGAAGAGGATGTTGATGATGATGCACATGCTCCTGATGTGGACGGAAAGCAAAGCCCAGAGAGACAGAAGAGCCCTGCTAGGGAAAATGTAAGTGTGTGGTTTTGGCATTGGACTGTGGATCAATGTAAGATGGCATACTGTGCCCATGTAGTCTTCTGTGTTGTATGGATTTTTTTTAGGTTTTGAGTGTAAATCTTTTCAGATGGCAGTCATATTTTGTTTTTCGTAATTTGTTACGTTATAGGTAATGGTACGTTTTCCAGTAATCTGGTAGTAGGTTTTTTTTTTTCTTATCTTTTAGGAATTTTAGGTACTTGAGTTGTGGCTCCAACTCCTGGAGTGCACCATAGTTATATGGATTAATTTAATGTTTAATTTATTTACAAAATAGTTTAATTTAATTCTCTGTAATCAGAGCAGTATTGGGTTGCAGTTGTACTGCTTCCACAAATGAAGCTGGCTGATGAAGCTAATTGAAGGAGACTGATCAGTTGGAAGTTTGGAACATGTGCACACAGTACAACTATGAATTTTAGCCCTGTAGAGCCAATCTCACTGTGTTTATCTCAAACGTACGTGGTTTGTACAGAACCAGAAGGCACTATGTTTGAGGTTTTGAGTGTAGATCTTTTCAGATGGCAGTCATATTTTGTTTTTTGTCATTTGTTACATTATAGGGAATAATACGTTTTCCAGTAATCTGGTAGTAGGTTTTTTTTTTTTAAGTCTTTTTATTTATTTATTTATTTTTTTTAATTATTATTAGTTTTAACCGGTTACTTAATTAGTCAAATGCTGGTTCCTGGGTTGGATTCAAATTCATGAAGGAAAGTGGGCCATTTTAAGAGGTATTAATGCAGCCCACAAGCCAAAATCTGACAGGATTACGGATAGTAAAGTAGGACTAGAGGTAGGCTGAGGTTTGCCAGTAAGCCCTTAATTGCAGATACATTCTGCACTGCATAATCAGTTCATAACTTGACACACATCCACATCTGACATTCCTGTTTTTGTTTTTTTTTTCTACAGCCTGACCTTTCTGAGGGGTCCACGTCTTCCTTACCAAAGGACTCAGAGGAAAGCAGCAGAAGTACCTGTATTGTGGAGAACCAGGTAACAGAGGTGGAGCAAATGGAGACTGTGAAAAATGCACCAGCCAACAAGGCCAACCAAAGCCCACTTCCTGCCTCTGTTTTGCCTCGCAGGAAGGCCTCATGCTCCTCAGGGTCTAGCAAAGGAAACCAAAGCGAGGGCACTGCATCTTCTGGCACGTCCAGCCTTAACCGGACACACTTAGTGTGTCTGCCACTTGTGTCCGAGGGGCTAAAGCTGGTGTGGGTGCGGTCGGAGCAGACTCATGAGCTGGATGCAGTTTCTGAGCTTGTGGAAGCTTTTAATGCCTTTCCATACCCCACAGAGCAGGAGGCTAATGCTTTGGCACGCCGCTGCTCTCTGCCTGCTGAACGGGTCAAAGTGTGGTTCATGATGCAGCGAGTTCGCTATGGAATCAGCTGGGGTGACGACGACATCCGAGAGACACGGCGCAAATTGAACCGCCAAATACAACTTGGGGAAGAGGGTGAGGAGGAACTGGAAGATGCATTACCTATTGATTTAGCCCCTGAAAAGAAGTCTGCTGAGGAGCTGCAGCAAGGTGTTAAGCAGACGCCTGTAGGGGTCACATACACGGGACATCACGCACCCAACCACAGTAGCATAGTATCCCAGCATGATTCTGTTAACTATAACGGCAGTGTTGCTGTTCCTCAGTACACCAATGGGTTAGACCAGTTTGCTTCACACACAGCTGAAGCGCAGTCTGCTTTTGAACATTCATCCCTTCACAAACTTCATCCTCAGTCCAACAAGGATCTGAAATATATACCTCCTATCGAATCTGAGACCCAAAGTCCCAGTGATTATACTTATCTACCACAACTTGACGGAAGTATCCATCGCAGTAGCACAGCACAATACCAGTCCCCAGCAGACCCACATACACCGTCCAAATCGGAGCAAACCCGTGCCCCTCAGGCACAGCTCCGGAAGAAGTCCAAAGCTCAGCTGATGGTGCTCCGCCGCAGTTTCGTCCATAGGAACTGGCCCTCAGAGGCTGAGGTTCAGCGTCTTCAGCGCGTCACTGGACTAGGGCGCCATGAGATTCGGAAGTGGTTTGCTGACAGTCGCTATCAGCTTCGCAGAAGCGGTCGGTCCTGGCTGTCAGAGGATGGTAGACGCTCACAGCGGGGTAGATATAAAAGGAAAATGGATGAAGATGTGTTTTCAAGTGGTGGCTTGTATGAGGGCAGTGAGCCAGTTGGCTCAGAGGGGCTTGAGGTTGAGTTGGATGTGGACATGGACGATGAGCAGGAACCTCTGACGGAGGGAGTTAGTGGGTCAGATTCAAAAAAAGAGGGAGAGATGGACTTGGACCCAGCTGATGGTCACACTTCTATTAAGCGGGAACGAAAGGAGATTGCCATAGCTCCTTCCCCATCTACTTCCTCCTCTTCGCCCTCTCCTTCCTTTATCCAAGGTCGGGTCCTTAGCCTCGGCCCTGAGCCCAACCTCCGGAAGAAGACACAGCAGCAACTGGATGTGCTGAGGCAGAGCTTTCTGCGTTGCCAATGGCCTACTAGCGATGACTACACCATCTTGCAGCGAAAGACAGGCCTCACACGAACAGAGATTGTGCAGTGGTTTGGAGACACACGTTACCATGTCAAACACAACAATATGCGCTGGATGAGCCCAGAGGATAGAGAACGCATCATCGCAGGCATTACTAAGCAGCAAAAGAGAGGTGGTAGGACCGCCCGGAGCAAGTCTTGGCTAGAGGGCTTTGAGGAGTCTAAACCCAGTAATGGGACAGCACGGGGTACCAGGATGACATGGGATAACTTATATAAGGAAAGTCCTTCAGCAGTGCCTGGGGGTGAACTTTGACTCTGGAGTAATTGTAAAGTTATGTGTAATGTTAGAGAGCATTTAGAATAGAAGAAAAGTAGAGTCTGGACTCTACATGGCTGCCAAGTACTGTATATCAAAGTTTTGTTTTGGATTTGTTTTTGTTTTTTTGTTTGTTTTTGTTTTTATTGTTTTTTTGTTTTTTTTGGGGTTTTTTTCCTGGTTTCTCTGTCTCATGTCCAAGTTGTATCACCACTGATGCATTGATATAATACAGTGCCTCGTCAGAATCTTTAATACAAACTGTATTTATTTTATTTTGCAAATCCGAGCGATTTTTGCCTAAGTTGAAACTATTTATGATAACACTAAATAAGCAAAGAAAAACGCTGAGAGTAATTTGCATACCACAGGTACTGGATGAATCTACTGTCAGCTTGTATGTGTAGCATTTCAGTGTCTCCCTTCTGTAAGTTCTCATCTTCCATGGAGTCATTCAGCAAGGTATTAGTGTCCATAGAAATTGGTTTCATGTGTTTTTAAAAAACAAAAATGTACTTTATATATATTCTTCTTTTTTTTTTTTTTTTTTAGATGAAAGTTGGAATTGAGTTTTTAGATCTTTTTAAAACATCAGATCATTGCTTTTAACAGAACAGTCAATCAGTGGACAAAAAATATTTATTTTAAATGGTTTTAACAGAATTATTTAATGTGTTAAAAGATCAGACTGTATTACATCATGTGCTTACATTTTAAATATTGCTCATTTCAAATGAGTTATAATATTTTGGTTTTAGACCATAGGACCATAATCCAACAGAAAAGCTTGAATGATACATTTTATATTCTATGCATTTGATTGATATCACGGGGTTGACTAGAGAATTCCTTTTTCACTTGTGAAGACTTTTGTACCTATTTCTAGAAAATGTTTCCCCTTGGTTAAAATGACATTTTAACTCAATAAACTGGTCTACAAAGTATTGTATTTTTCCCCCTTTGGTGGATTTTCAGATAAATAAAAAACAAATACAGAAGAAAAAAAACGCATTACCAATGTTCATATTGTTTTTGACTGTCCCATAAAAGAGAGATGCTCAACATCACTACTGCTCATTTCAGTAGTTGTGATCACTAGCCCTGATTCTGGACTCTGGTTCTGCCACACCTGCTCGAGGATCTCCTGGAGAAGTGGTTGGGCAGCACTGTCCTAGACAAACCCACTATACGTGAACCTGGCAATGTAATGCAGAATGGAGAACACTGATGGTAGTTAGTAAGTTGCATTTAACGGAAGATCAGTTAATGTTCTGAACAAAGCTGAAGTCAGTCCCAGTATTCTGTCTGAATATCCTGATCACCATGCTGCACCTGCAATAAATCAGCCCCCTGAATGATTCGGCGAATCACAGTGGCCGATGTGATCAGCATGTGACCTGCTGCTTGGAGTACAGTGGAGATCATTCTGAGAGCCTCTCTACAATGGGGAAATGAGAAGGAGACAGGCACAGTGTTGGTCAATTGTGGTGCCATTGCAGATACATTGCATGTAATTTGACTGATTACTACCTTAGAAATAAAACAGGGAAGTTCAAAATGAATGAAGAAACCATGTCTACACCAACGTCCAAAACATAACGATTCTAAATAACCTTTCCAGACCATTTAGGAGCACTCACCTGAGCACTTTCTTAGGTCCTAGGCATTTAAAATCTGCGCTGATGGAGTACAAACCCTGGAATGTGGCCTTCACACTCAGAGAGCCAAATACATCCCTCGGGTTCAAGCGGTAAAGGTCAAAGGTGACTCGTGCAATGTCACGACCAGTCCGGGGTTTGTTGTCAGCTGGTTTGGAGCTGCCTCTCTTGCCTAACTGTAGATGATAAGCTTGTTTAAGGTTGAGAATAACAGACAACTGGCAAAGAGATATACTGTACAGCTGTATGCAAAAGTCTGAATGAGGCAGGCAAATGAGATTTTGGTTTCTAAGTAACAGTAACATTGCCGATGTGGAACAAATTTTTACACATTGAAAAATCTAAAATGTGCTATAACTTAAGCATAGGCCTCATCGGATATGTTTCTCAGTGTGTTAAATAAAGCAAATAAACTGTAATTGGGAATTAGAGGATGTGATTTCATACTTTCACAAGGAAAAACTCAATTTTGGTGGGTTTTTATTTGTAATTTGATCTGGGATGCCCAAATATTTGCATACAGCTGGATCTGCGATATTTCCTTTATTGTGTCTTTTACTATGTATTGAAAATACACACAACATGCACTTGCTTTGTTCTATAGCATGAAAATATACCCTTCTCAAGCACTTCATTAGGCACACGCTCTTGTATCTGCACTTACTGTCGATTTTATTAACACCACTTGACATATTAATGCACTTTGCTGTTCATTTATGCTGCTGGAGTATTAAAACACTGTCCGCTCTATTCAACACTCCTGCATTGCTCTTCTATCTGTAGATGTAGTGTCATACACCATAGCTCATGTAATTCAGCTATGGCAGCAAAACATTTTTATTTTTCCTCCCAGATGCAGGGGCGTAGCAGCAAATTCTGGGCCCTGTACACTCTCAATGTCAGTGGGCCCCTATCCATGCCAGTACACGAGGAACGTGAGCAAAAAAAATGGGCCTCTCTCCCTATTCGGGCCCTGGGTAGTCAGGTCCACTTTTCCCCCCACTACCACGCCCATGCCCAGACGTAACAGAGTGAACATACTATGTGGAGTAGCTGCTATTGACAAGCACGGACAGGCAGCATTAATACTGACTCAAACGCATGCAGCCATACATACAGGATGTGGTCTCCACGCCTGCTTCGGCTCCAAGGCCATAAGAACTGTGTTGTCTGGCAGAGCCATGAGGAACTCGTCTGAGTCCACTTCAGTGCCATCTTCCTCACATACCAGAGATAGCAGGGTGGGAATCAGCAAAGCGTGGGCTGCCTGACACACACATACATGATTCATATGAGAACAATGATCAACATTTATGTATATAATCAGCCTGCAAACTTTATTAACGAAATAAACAAACTTTTTTTCCTAGGTTGCCATTTTCTTGCTGTATTAAATAGTTGCTCTCTTTATTATCCACTGAGTGAGGCACAGCAAGCTAAATATCTCAATGAACTCATACCATTCAGCCTTTCCAGCTTTAGCACGGCTTTAAGAGAAAAACTTTCAGATTCTCTTTATTTCCCATAGGACTGAGTTCAGCGCAATCCTATGACATCATCAAAGTGCGACAGCGGTGGAATTGTCCTTATTTGTAATGTTTATTTATAATAAGATATATATGTATATTTCAGTAGTATTGTACAATGTCCAACAAATATTCCCTATAACAAAAAGTGCCTTCTTATAATTTGATGCTTTATCATGTTTGGAAAGCAGCAAGAGAAATATTTGTTAGCTATGTAGTTATTTTCTTTAGCACACGTTCAAGCAAAAGGAGTGTGTTTTGCTAGAATGCATGCAACAACATGTGGCTTTGGTTAATTCAACACATAATTCTATGTAACTGCAGACACTTGTATGAATGTGCAACGAGTGTTAGGTACTAATTAAACATAGCTAGCAAGTAAGGTGGCTAATCAGTAAATGTGATCACTTGTATTAAATAGTTTAATATCATACACTGAACAGTGTACACGCTGGTGTTATAAGGGGAAAATGGTTAGCAGCACAAAGGAAGCAAGGGGGACAAACCAGGTTTACATTTTCCAAAGCAAATAGTTTAGTCAGGTTTTAGTGATAGAAACTATACCTCAAGCTACTGCTAAAGCCATCACTGGAGCTAGTCATATTAATGTTAGGAGGACTCGCCATACTTAACTCAAGGTAGTAAGGCTTTCATGAAGCAACACAAAGAATGACATGAATGCAAGAGTATCATTTTACAAACTGTCAATTTTCACAAAATAAAAGCTGTCTATTTGTTTCATTTCAAAATACTCTGCATATGAAAAAGAGTTTGATTATTTAAACAGCCTCCAGCATTTAACACTTTTGAAGCTATACTGAAACCAACCACATATCTGATGAAATTTAAGAGTTTAAACTCTTGATTTTTACACTATGTGTTCATTTCTTTTTATTTTGTGTGTTTATTTATGGGCTGCAAAGAAGAAATATGATTATTGCCTGACTCAGATGGATGGATGGATGGACGGACTGATGGATGGATGGTAGGTAAGACTAATAGTTTATTGTTACCAAAGGAAATTACCATAAGCCAGAAAAACCCCAAAAAGGAATTGATCCCAAAGGAAAATCCCAAAGCCAGTATCAGTTACACAATACAGCACAGGAATACAATACAAAAAAGGGTTGTGCAGTATGAACATTAGTAAGTACCGGCTTAGCAATTAGCTATAAACTATAAATGTAGACCCAGAGCTTTTTTTTCTGCATAAAAGCTAAGGACTTCAGATTTTACGTAGATTTTACGAACTGCACATATGTTTTTTTTTTTGTGTTGAATATAATTAGTTTGTGTTGGTTTGTTTTTTGTAGAGGACGTGTTAACTTGTTTTTGCTTAGAAAATCAACAGAATTGTTCATTTGAGCAGAGATATCCAAACATCTGCACATGGCTGTGCTGTTAATCAGATGTTCTCTGACTTACCCTCTGTTTAAGCTCTTTTACCGTTGCAGCAGTGACTCCTTTCCGTTGCTCTCTGTTCCATGAACACACTCTGAAAGGCCTCTGAGGAGGTGACCACACACGGCGAGACACTGACCTTAAAAAGCAGCCAGGAGAAAAAAAAGACAAAATTATTATATAATGATTTGAAAAGCCTTAATTAATTACTGATTAACAAAGCACTCTATCTGTGGCTTAATGCACTAGTGGTTTGTACAGTTGTGTTGTTTAAGACTGACAGGATTGGTTTAGAATTAGATATAGATTACACTTAAACCTACCATTTCATCCAAGACGAATTTCGTCCAAGGCTAAATCTGTGTACTGGTTGATACTATGTCTGCATTAAACATAGTTCATATTATCTTGAAATTTTCTTGAAATCTCTCTCTCTCTCTCTCTCTCTCTCTATATATATATATATATATATATATATATATATATATATATATATATAGATATATATATATATATATATATATAGATATATATATATATATACTCTAGTTTAAGCCAATTTTAAGATCAGTGTTTATATCAGTAATCATCATCAAACTTACTTAATCAGTGAGGATGTTGCTTCCATTCTGGTGGTCTCAGTGGTCCAGTATTAATTTACCCTTGTATATGTCTACTTTGAAGTAGTTTGTAGAATGTGAAGTGCTGATTTTGCTGTAGCTGACTAAATGAGTTCTGTTGAGGCTGTACTATGGTCTGTTCTGCTTTTGTGGACTTCAGTCTGAGCAGAATGATTCAGTCAGACATGTCATAGGGCAAGGTACGGTACTTGATAGTGTGCTATAGTGGGAGGGGGTTTAAAAACATCAACTACAAATAAACACACTTTTCAAACTTCACATATTGACTGAAACAGACTGTAACCACCAGCTTTCACCAAAGACTTTAATTTTGAAAACATGAATGGCTCGAGTTTAAATCTTAAATTAGAGAACACTTCCAGAGAAGATCGGGGATAAGTGAATTTAAAACCCGTATTCCTAACACATACAAAAACTTCCATGCAGCACATTGATCTGATTGTAACTGGGAGGTCCGACTGGATATTGCCACATTCTGGAAGACTTCCCCGCTGGATTACAAAATGCGTGCTCGGAGTGCAGACAGCTCACTCTGCGGTGCACTGTGCACTCGGAGTGCGGAAGTACACAAAAGAGTGCTCCTTTGCCCCGGAAACAGTTTTAACGATTTGGCGCGAGAGAAAAAGAGCGATTTTCCAAGAGGTGTCGAGTCATGTCTTTTTGTATGTTCTGTTTATCAAACGGTGTTTATCACTCAAATGGTGTGGCATAGTCTTTTATGTCTGCCCTTTAAGACGGTTGTCATACGTTTTATTTACATTTCTTTAACTCATTTGGATCGTTCAGCTACTTAGGACTTTAATGGGACTTAGATAACCGAAGCTCGGTTCATGAAAACAAACTGCTGATGAATATATTTTAATTGGACACACGGACTTTATAACAATGAAGAATTCAGGAAAGGCTGAAAATAACGGTAAGTCGACATAAATGGACAAGTTTTATGGGTTGAATGGCTACAGTTGTGAGGTTGATTGACCTTTGATTGACGTTTAGATGCCATCTAACTAAACTAGCTTTCTAAACTTTATTTTGATTTAAATTAATTTATAACAATATTGTCTTGATTTCTGATGTAAGCTATTAGCTACCCAAGACAAAAAAACAATTCCTGTTTGTTCTTTCTTTCAATCAGTCATTCAATCAACAGATGATCCTTTGCCAGTTGCTTCGCTTCGTCTTCTGGCCCCTCCCCTGAGGCTAGTCTCCGCCGCAGCATGGAAGGTGATGCAGCAGCGTGATGTAATGCAGTATGGAAAGCTGGAGGAGTTTGTGACCTCGGTTTCAGACTCTGTCCGTGGATTGCTGAGTTTTAGACATCAGGCCAAGCTCACAGTGGGTCTTCGGGCACGGGTGAGTTTGTATCGAGTGAGATTCAATATATGCTGCTCAAAAAAAGTAAAGGGAACACTCACAACACATCCCAGATCTGAATGAATGAAATCCTCATTGAATACTTTGTTCTGTACAAAGTTGAGTGTGCTGACAACAAAATCACACAAAAATCAAACAAGTCAAATGAGGCTCAGTATTGTGTGTGGCCTCCACGTGCCTGTATGGACCTCCCTACAACGCCTGGGCATGCTCCTGATGAGGTGGCGGATGGTCTCCTGAGGGATCTCCTCCCAGACCTGGACTAAAGCATCCGCCAACTCCTGGACAGTCTGTGGTGCAACATGACGTTGGTGGATGGAGCGAGACATGATGTCCAAGATGCCTTCAATGCCTTCATCTCGCAGGAACTGCTGACACACTCCAGCCACATGAGGTCTAGCATTGTCCTGCATTAGGAGGAACCCAGGCCCAACCGCACCAGCATATGGTCTCACAAGGGGTCTGAGGATCTCATCTCGGTACCTAATGGCAGTCAGGCTACCTCTGGCGAGCACATGGAGGGCTGTGCAGCCCTCCAGAGAAATGCCATCCCACATTATTACTGACCCACTGCCATGTGGAAGGATGTTGCAGGAAGCAGATCGCTCTCCACAGCGTCTCCAGACTCTGTCACGTCTGTCACATGTGCTCAGTGTGAACCTGCTTTCATCTGTGAAGAGCACAGGGCGCTAGTAGCGGATTTGCCAATCCTGGTGTTCTCTGGCAAATGCCAAGTGTCCTGCACGGTGTTGGGCTGTGAGCACAACCCCCATCTGTGGACGTCTTCCTACCATCCTCATGGAGTCGGTTTCTAACTGTTTGTGCAGACCCATGCACATTTGTGGCCTGCTGGAGGTCATTTTGCAGGGCTCTGGCAGTGCTCCTCCTGTTCCTCCTTGCACAAAGGCAGAGGTAGCGGTCCTGCTGCTGGGTTGTTGCCCTCCTACGGCCTCCTCCACGTCTCCTGGTGTACTGGCCTGTCTCCTGGTAGCGCCTCCAGGCTCTGGACACTATGCTGACAGACACAGCAAACCTTTTTGCCACAGCTCACATTGATGTGCCATCCTGGATGAGCTGCACCACCTGAGCCACTTGTGTGGGTTGTAGAGTCCATCTCATGCTACCACGAATGTGAAAGAACCACCAACATTCAAAAGTGACCAAAACATCAGCCAAAAAGCACAGGCTGAGAAGTGGTCTGTGGTCCCTACCTGCAGAACCACTCCTTTATTGAGTGTGTCTGGCTAATCTCCAATGATTTCCACCTGTTGTCTATTTCGTTTGCACAACAGCATGTGAAATTGATTGTCAATTAGTGTTGCTTCCTAAGTGGACAGTTTGATTTCACAGAAGTTTGATTCACTTGGAGTTATATTGTGTGTTGTCTAAGTGTTCACTTTATTTTTTTTGAGCAGTGTACATGTTTTGGTGACTGTGTGTAACAGCACACAGCTTTAGACATACAATTTTGGGGTCTGATATCAAGACTTGATTTGACTGCGGTAAAGTTGTTACCCCCTTTAAAGAAATTTCACTTTAAAACTGCAGTTGCATCAGGAAAATCTAAATAAGTCATTGAAATTGGTTTGTTGTGAAATCCTGTGCTGGAAAATGACCTAGACAGCATTGTTCACAGTGATGATGATTGGAATCAGATGCCTAAACTGTTTCAATGCACTTTAAACCTTACTGACTCAAAGCTATTATATTAAATATATATGAATGTATGTTTTTTGATAGTGTTGATAAGAGTTTAATCTGAAACCTTATTTTAGCAGGTTATGTGTGGGTTCATTGACTGCTTTGTTTACATCTCAGTGATTTAATTATCATAAGTGGTTTTCAGGCCGATCCTTTAAAATCAACTCTAGTTGCTTCTACATTATTTCCATTACTCTCTTCTTCTAGCTGATTCTGGAGCAACTCCGCATGTCCCAGTCTCCTGAACGTGAGCTTATTGTCCCGCAGCTGGAAAGAGTGTGTGTTCCCACCGTATCCAAAGGGAAGGTGAGTGGTCTTTACTACTGTCCTCTTCCACATTAGTGGCTTTTCAATTTTCACATGCATAATAACTAATCTTTTGGTTTTTGTGTATTTTGTGTTTTCTCATAGAGAAAAGACCAGAAAGTGGAGATGGCTGTGAAGAACTTCCACGCCCTTGTGCACACCCTGCTTAAGAACCCAGCACGGAGGAAGCAGTTCTTCCAGGTGAGAAAGGTTGACATGGTACTTCTCTGCATTTCTTGTCTAGCAAAGTCTATTAAATGCCTTAAAACATACTTCTCCTTCACTTATATGTGTGTGTGTGTGTGTGTGTGTGTGTGTGTGTGTGTGTGTTTTCTTATTTTAACTTTAGGAGGAGTTTGACTCTCAGTATGGGCCACAGTATGACCTTGCACTAGAAAAGCTGTTGTGGGAGTTCCTGACTAGACTGGACCAGCTACTTCCAGTCCCAGATCTTGCTCAGGTCACTGTTTCTTAAAGATGCACTGATCAATCAGGCCGTGACTGGAATTAAACATCTTGTATATACGATTATGTACCTGTCAAACTTAGTCATGAACTGAATGATGGGTCACGTTAAACAGTAGTACAGACCAAACACACACTTGTCAGTGTAGAAGTTCTTAACAACAAAAAAACCCTAAAAACCTGGGACCTATAAGACCTTATAAAACATAATCACCCTGATGAATATGCACAATTTGAAAAAGGCAACAAAGACAAAGAGGCTAAAACTAAAGATAGCCAGATGCCAGGCGGTACTTCTAAGACATTGGGATACCAGAATTTAGTCTCGTGCCACAGCACACGTTTAGCTGCTACAAGCAGATTCCATGCTCTTCAGAAGGTTGCATATACAAAACAATTAACTAGTAAATACAACTAGAGCATCTAGATCTAATAGAAGCGCATAAGGTATTGCTTCTATTTTCTGGCTTTAGCTTGTGTTAAGTATGTCACATCTCAGTCTCATATATGTTGACAGCTTTATTAGCTCTTCAAACACAATTGACAAGTGATATGATTGGCATTACCCTGTTTAAGACAACTTGAATGCTGCATTCGTTTTTGAACTGACGTTTGGACATCTACGGTTCAATGTTGAGCCTGACTGCTCAGTAGGTGAACAAAGATTTCCATTAACACAATATTTTGAAAGGTGAGAACCTAAAGGTGCCTTGTTTCTTTTACCTTGCTTTCAGCTACTTTTATTAAAAAAAAGAAGCAAACAAACACTGCACTCCATTTTGAGTTGAAGGTTTGTGGGAAAAAAAAGGGCCATCCTATAAGCTAGTGCGTTTTTTTTTTTTTTAAGATTTGAGAATTTTCTATTAAAAGTTTCAAAAATGTTTGTGCATGTGGAATTGGCCAAGACATTTGCAATTAGTGTATCTCTAATGTATCCCTAATTGGTCTATATCCTTATTTAGTCTGTTATGTACCAATACATGCATCTCCTTTGTTTGTTTGTTTTTACATGGTTTGAACCCAGCAGTTGTCTTTTACATTGTATGAAAATTTTGTAATGAATGAAAATAGAAATGTTTATACTATTTTACATTAACCTATATTAAAAGTAAAGTATGTTTTTGATTACTCATGTAAAGTTATATATAGTTTTTTTTTTTTTTTTTTTTTTTCTTTTCTTTATCATTTGGACAGATATACTATTCAGAATTTACGTAGCTGGAATATTTATGAAGTCCTGACAATATTTATGATTTGCTCACAAAGGCGTGCAGTTTACCATAATAACAATGATATTGTTGTATACCTCACCTCCAGTTCCCACACATCTGGGAAAAAGTTAGAAAAATATATACTAGTGCTTTTGTCAGGAAGCCTTCTGGAATTCTCATAAAGATGTTTGATTTTTATATATATATTTTTTTTTTAGCTCATGAAGCCTAGTTTGATTGTTCATTAAAATTTACTATAGACTGAAATGCTGCAGTGTCACATATGGGTAAATACGAGGTCTTGGTGTTGAAATGGCGGGTAGAGCGTGGCTACATTAACACAAACCATCATACAGCATGTAATGTTTGTTTCTGTTATTTTAGTAATGGATCCTTGATGATGTCAAACATATTAGTATCAGCAAATAATTGTGTAAATTAAAATGATCAAAAGTGGACAGTTATATTCAGTTAGGATATTTTAAACGATATTTGGTGTTAACTGTAGTCCAGTAGAGCAAAATATTTAGTTACTGTGCAAATCTGCATTATATAAACATTTATATATCAACATTATTACATCTGTAAATTAAAAATATTTGATAAAGGCAATATCACATATGGATGGATTATTAAAATTACTCTTAATGAGCAAAGATTGTACTTCATGTAAGTCAATGCAATTTGCCTAAAGAATGATTTTCCTTTAAAGCGTGTGACCCCTGTATTTACTTAAATACTTGAACTGTGCCGTACGTAGAAAGCCTTGTTGCAGTACATTTGTATTTATGCTGACGCTGGACCAGCTTCTGAGGTGGATCACAAAGGTGATCTCAGATTATCTTAAAAGACAATGCCACACATCCCAGGTCTACTTGTAAAATGTGTGTTATGCAGTCTGGGACTTTGTGCATACATGTGCTCTCCAGTTCAAAGTATGTTTATAGCCTGGTTCCTCTTAAGGTTTCTTCCTTACTTAAGGGAGTTTTTCCTCACCACTGTCCCCTCTGGCTTGCTCAGGGGGGGGCTTGGACCCGGTTTCCCTTTCCTATGTCTGTACATGGACTGTGTTTTCTTTTCCTTTATATAAACTGCTTTCCTATGAAGCTGCTTTAAGATAACATTAGTTGTAAAATATAAATAAATATTGATTGATTTCTCCAAGAAGAACTGGAGAACACGCAGAATTGTGAACTTAACCTTGAATTCCCAGGCTTATTATATAATGAATGTATTTTAATATTAAGTAAATGTGTGGACTATAATGCAAACAGCGTGGTTTTTAGGTTGTGGAAGTGTTAAAAGTTTGACCTGCTGGCGGGTCCTGGCCACAAAGAATTTCTTGATTAAACCTAGTTGTGTGCATTTGTTTCAGACTGTGTCTTGGCTAAACGCTGCCCCAGTTGTGTTGGAGGAGTGTGCACGCTCTGCAACTCAGCCGCAGCTCCTCCAGACTCTGCTGCAGCACGAAAATTGTCTCGGACACCTGGACTCAGCAGGTCAGCGTAGTGTCAATGTGAAAGATTTTTATACCGAAAAGATTAATTCATATTTTGATGTTAACGCTGCCTTGCTGATTATGGACTGATTATGCCTACGTTCCTCTCTTTATACATGTCCTTGGCTAATACGCTGTCTCTTGATCTTCTCCTTTCTTTTTACACCCCAGGATCTATTCCTTCATCCACTGGGGACTCTATCCTATCTTCCCTTTCCCTACCTCCTTCTGGCAGAGTACGGTATACTAACCAGTCAGGATCAGGTCCTGCAGTGAACACTGGTTTGAGTCCTGCTACATCAACAGAGAGGTCCACTCGCAGGCAAACTAGAAGGACAGTGTCACAAATTGCACCTGTGTTTGGAACAATCTCCACTACAGACATCCCACAGAGAGCATCAGTCAATCAAGATGTTTTGGACAGTGAAGAGGAAATGAGGGCCAAAGACACTTCCAGTTTTACAAGGATCAAACTGAGATCATGTTCAAAGAGCAAGAGCGTTTCAGAGGAGGAACAGTTTGTTGGGAATATGCTGGTTACTGTAGTCAGTCAATCATCTACAAGCAGCGAAAAAGACGACAGCGATGAAGCTCAAGAACGACCAGTAAGAAAAAACATGAGTAGAAGGAGTAGTGTATCAGAGAAACGAGAGATGAGAAGAGGACTGGAACAGGACAGGAAGATAAAAGAAAAAAGGCTTGAAGATGGCAGCAAGGTGTCTCTGAAAACTGCTCAGGACGTTGCGTCCCTTGGAGAAAAAAATCCAACTGCTATACTCTCTTCCTGTATGAAGCGTCAACTTAGAGTCATCATCCCAAGACTGGATATCAAAGATGTTACTCAACGCGTGTTGAACACCACGGTCAATAAGGAGCAGACTACAAAACCCCCAAGACAGTCATCCACAGAGAGAAATGGTGACTCTTCCCGAAAGAGGAAACTCTCTTGCACATGGACCCCTGAAAAGAACATGAACAGCGCAGCTGATAAGCAGTGAGAGAAACTCCTTTGGTATCAGTGCATGAATATATATTATCTGTAGATGGTATAATTAAAGCCTGTTTGTGATGAGCATAAATACATGACTGTTGGCTGATTACAAATCTGGTCAGCAGTTTTTTTTTCAGTATAAGGAGATTCTGGACCACAACAACAAGATAATAAAAACAATAATCTCTTTCCATCCAGAGTCTGTGCAGGCTCACCCTGTATTCCCACAGTCATGTTTGTAAGGACGGATAGTTCAGGTAACTATCATCAGTTAAATCCACACTTCTGGCATAAAGAGTTTACTAACAGATCTTTAAACGTACTTGGCTGACCTAATCTTTTCTGTACAGGAGCAATACCGTAGTCTTTCCTTCTTCACTATGTTCTATCTTAATTATCACCAATCTTGCTCCTCCACAACAGCATTCAAATGGTATGGTTCACATTAGCGTCATTTGATCCATCTAATTATTGTCCCTGACCATCTGAAAGGAGAATGTTAGATTTGGAGGTGAATTTGAAGTGCGCAGTAAGGTAGGGCTTCTGAAGGACACCACTGTTGTAAACAGATCATTTTGATATCTTCAGATTACTTTTCAGCAGTGGAAGACCGTGCCTACAAAAAACAAAACAGTACAGCTGCATATCCAACAAGGCATATCCATTTCCGGTAGCTAAGAAAGGTGGTCTCTGCGGGACAGAATTTCTCCAGTTGGTCTGTCTTTAAATTTATAATTTTGCAAACCATTTGCATCCACAGAAAGCTACATAACACATTAAAGGGAAAAAGGAAATGCATAGTAGGTTAGCTTTAAAAGAAAATCAGCAGGCTTGGGTGGTAACTGTAAATACTGGACTTGTGGAAAGCTTTGAAAATGGTTGACCTAGCACGCACACCAGAATACATTGTATTGATTATTTTTATTTGTTCATAAATAATCCTGCCCTGATGATCAATTTCACATATAAATTTCTCAAATAATCTCAGCCTAAGAGTGCAAATGAGATCAGAACTCAAGGTTTAATTTAGCTATTCATTTAATTACTTATCCACATTTTTGTATTGTACTGTGTATCTTCTGTTGATGAGTCTTAACTTTCTTTCCAGAAATGGCTTCTCCTGTAATTGAGTCTACTGATGACATCATTGTTGATTCAGAAGATGAAGCTGTTGAGAAAGTGAAAGGCAGTGTAAGTCTGTACATTTGCATATAATCTACAATATGTATTGAAACATGCAAGTATAAAAATTTCAAAGAAGCTACTGACCTGATGCCAATAATGCTATATTGTATATTTGCAGCTGTTTTCAACTCGCTACTGCAAAACCAAGAACAACACTTATGTTCCCACTTTGCATGAATTCTGGACACCTGCCTTCTTTCGCCGAGATCTTGTGTCACCAGGAAACGGGTACAGATGATGATATTTAAGTGGTTGTTCAGTTGCAGCCTTGAGTCTTAAAAAGATGTCCTCTTTGTGAAGTAGCCTTTTTTTTTTTGGGATGATGAGTAACCGTATAGCACTCTTTGTTGTGTAAATGTCTTATATAATATGTTTGTTTGTTTTTCTTAAGAAGTTATTGTGGAGTCAGTTATATGTCAATATCTGTGTTTTTGCAACCTCACATATGGTAAATCTGTATTTAAAACAATGTTAGAAGCATGTTAAAGAACTTCCTGCATTATTCAGTCACTGATAAGCAAACAAAGCCATTCAGTGTGTAACAAATGACTGACCTGGATTTCTTTAGTGTTGGTGGCTGGGGTTAGGGGTCACACAGCCATTTGATTTAAAGCTTCGGGTCATTTGGTAATAAACTGCTGAAGTTCTAATGCATTAAACATATGCGTACATGCTGTTTAATAGTCCGTTTGTATGTTTTTATCTATTTTATTTTTATTATAATGTCAGACACTACCTATATATAATAATTATTTGAATAAATATGACTAAATAAACATAACCTGCCTTAACCATGGAAGACTTTTTATTTTGCATTGTACAGCTGCTCAATGAGATGTTCAGTCTTTTATTAAAAATGAAAAAAAAAAACCTAAAGGAGACTCAAGATGTGAAAAGGTTCAGTTTATTATAATTTCATATTGTTAATATTAAATCTGGCATCTGAATTTCTCATTTGTAGGTCAGGATGTATGATCATGACATGATATTATACAATTGTGTGTGGATGTTTCCTGTTTCTTTCAAGCGTTCACTTCTCAGACACACGTGCAGGCACACGTGTTACAATCTGCAGTTTATGCCCCCTGTGACAGTGATAGTCTCCCCAGTGATGTATGAGGCCTCATCTGAACACAGGAAGGCAACCACGTCTCCAATGTCCTCTGGCTTCCCCAGCCTGCAATTTATCAGATATTACAAATCATTCATGTGAAAGTTCTTATTACACTACATTAAACCAGAGGATTTCAGTCTACATTCATAATGTTTTTAATCAAAGACAATTTGTCCTTTGATCTGTTTTCTAGACCTACTTCAGACATTACTAATCAACAATGGCGTTAATCAGTGTTTACTTAGGTTAGTTAATAATCAACTGCTTAACTGTGCTAATTGTCACAGTGCTCAAAGTCTAATGTCAAACAAAGTAAAATACCAATACCTCTTTATGCTCAGCTGCTTCATAAACTCATTTGTCACATCTTCACTCTGCCATAACTGAAAAATCAAAACAGGTAAGTACAAACTGGTATGAATTTCTGTTTTAACAACTACTCTTTTTACCTGCTTGCTGACTAATACAGAATGTATCCAGCAGATTGCAGTTACTGCTAGGAACTGGAATATTACACCTGTATTATATATAGGTATATATATATACCCCTTTATTTGCCACTACATCCCAATGACATTGATGGTCAAAATATACATACATAAGACTGGGAGATGCAATACTGTGCTATATTATACCACAGTATATCAGCATGTGTATAATGCTAGTGAAGAGGAATAGCCCTTTATGGTTCCTAATTAAGGAGGAGGTAGGACAGAGCTGATTAAAAAATGAATGTTAAAAAAAACTGCTGCACAATATTCTAAAAGAAGCCGTCAAAAATACTGTAGGCAAAATAAAGAAGAGAGACAGAAAAGAAGTCCTTACAGCACTGCTGAAGCGTGTCTTGATTATTCCTGGTGCCACACAGTTGATTCTGATGTTGCTCTGAGCGAGTTCAGGAGCGAGTGCTCGGGTCAGACCCAAGAGCGCTGTCTTGCTTACGCTATATGGACCCAGACCCTAGCAGCATGCGAAGGCAGGGTCAGCCCAGAACAGACAGTCAGAGTACATGGTAAGTGTTTACTGGATGAAAACTTAAGGAGTGTTAAATCATTCTGGCAGTTCTCTGGTATGCAGAACTTTTTTATGGTGTGACTTTTTGTAGGTGCTCTTGCCTGCATTGGCTGGTATCCGGCTACTGAGGACACCAACACCACTGAGCCGCTTCTGAAAAGGAGTATGGTTAACATCCCCATGGTCAGAAACACATTTCTAAAACACGTGTTTATTCTTTTAGCTTTTTTTTGTCTTTGATCTCTCACCCTCTTTTCTCCATGTGAGGCACCACTTGTTTGGTCAAAAGGAACGCTGCTGTCACATTCACATGTAATATCTAAGGAACACAACCACAAAACTAAGAGTGAGTGTAAAATATGTTCAGCATGAAACCAAGGACATGAACACATCTGTATGATAACGACTCAGAACTTCGACTGAACATAGATTGATGTTCATGCATGTCTATGTATTTATATATATATATATAAATAGCACATACATATATATGTAATATACACACACATATATATATATATATATATATATATATATATATATATATATATATATATATATATATATGTACATACACACACATGCATGTACTTTTAATTTCAACTTATTTTTATTGCTGTGCTATACCATTTAAATATTCAAATATATTTAATTAATTACACTTTTTGTTACCAGTAAACACTGAATGCATTTACATTTACTTTTCATTCTGTGCTGTCAGATTTGATCCTTTTATTGTTTTTATTTATTTTAAACAAGTGACAAGTAAACTTTATCTAATTCAGTTTATAATAAAATATCTCCTGCTTGTGGATACACATGTGGTATCAGTTCAGCATTCTGACTTACACTTCTCCACCTGTTTCAATGAAAAATAACTTATATTGAGGACACAATGCTTTTTGCTTCCTAATAAAATTAACTACAAAGAGAGATCATTTTATATGTAGATTAAAAGTGACTACATGTTAATGCAGAACACCTTGTTCCAGACTTCTTCTGTGGATTCTAGGATGTTTCCAAAGAAGGGGTTCACTGCTGCATTAGAGACCAGGATATCAATGCCTCCACATTGCTCCAGAGTCTGAGAGAAAAATTATATGATAGAAATTGGCGGAATACAAGAAGTGATACTCTTCTTACTTTTTGGAAAAGACAAAAAGCGCTCACCATGTTGATCAATTTCTCTCTGTCCTCTTTATTACCCACATTACAGCTGGTGCCAGTAACCTGGATGTTTTCACTGCGCAACATTGACACAGCCTTGTCCACATTGGCTTGCCGACGACTGCTTACGACAACGTGAGCTCCTCTCTTCCCCAAGGACTTTGCAGTAGCCAAGCCAATCCTAAAATCAGGTTGTTACATCACTTCATTACCACGCTCTGCCTGGAACAATGGTCAACAATAACATCTGCTGTTGTTACTGATTCTTAAGACCTGCATTGGTCAACTACGAAAACAAAAGGAGAAGTAGATTTGATACCCATCTGTGGATGCGGTAACTATGGCGACCTTTCCAGCCAGGCTGCTCTGGGACATCATTCTTCTACCAGCAACAGGGTTGGTCAAAAGGCACTTGGTGACTGTCCTCAACATTACCTTTATATGATGCACAAACGGAGAATATATGGCATATTAGAACAAGCAGTAAAAATCATAATGACATGTGTTTGCAAGTATCTGGAAAGCAGCACATTTTTCATCTAATAAAATCACCAAACTATTGCACAAAGCTCTAAATATGAAGATATAAGCTGTGCAATCTTATACAAGTTATTTTACAGAAAGACCTGGCAATAAAGAGCTATATACAGAGTCTACAGAAGAGGAAAAGACATCAGGCTCTGTGTGATAAGATTCTTAAAACGCATATTGTATAGTGTATGCCCCAAACATAAAGTGTAAACACCGGGTTATTAATGGTAGTAATAGGGAATTGGCCTCTTGAATTGCTGCAGTAACAGACTCTACACTTTTTGGAAGTCTTTATTCTAGATGTTAGCAAATTTGATTGAATTCATCCACATAAGTATCTGTATGAGGCTAGAGACTCTTCCAGCTTTATACCCTTCTAGATGCTTGGCACTGTACTGCTTTGTCTTGTAACACCATGCATGTATCGTTCCACCAAGAAATCATTTAGATATGTTTTAAGCTGGGCCGTACAGTGGAGCTGTGGTGTCCAGGGGCCTTTCTGAGTGCAGATTGCATGTTCTCCCCGTGTCTGCATAGGTTTCCCCAACGTACCCTGGTTTCCTTCCACAGTCTAAAGACATGCCGTCAGGTGAACTGGAAATGGTAAACCGCCCCTAGGTGGAAGTGAATGTATGTGTTTGTCTGTCTGTCTTGTGATGGATTGGTGACTTGTCCAGGGTTTTCCTGCCTTCTGCCCATTAAACACTGGAATAGGTTCCAGGACCAGCCCCCCATCCCCAGTGACCCAAAGGGATTAAGCAGGTTAGAGGATGGCGTGATGTTTTAAACCAATATCTCATCTCAAACCATCATTCAGTAAATTTTACTGCAGTGAATTATTTCACCTAATCAACACTTCCAATAACCCTCTTTACATCTAACCCATAAAGGCAGACATTTTTCTCTGTAAGTCAGTGTAAGTGACCGTGAAAGAAGTTGAATTCACTAATAGAAGCGTCTGGACACATTTACACACATTCTGTTAAATCGGTTATTATTTTATTTAGTGCACTGTGGGATTCAGACCGCACAGTGGGTGATAGGTCACCGGGATTAAAGGTTGCATGTGAAGTCGACATTCTTCCTATAACATACTAGGATTGTCCTAACAAACAGCAAAGTGAACCTTTATTTTTCATGGCATTTTTGCACTCAACCTGGATAAACATTTGCAGCTGTGCAGTTTTTTACCAGAGTAAATAAGGCAGTGTATCAGCTGCTGACTGAAGTAAAGCCTTGTCGTCTAATTCGCATGTAAATATTAAAAAGTCACTCGTGAAAGCGACGAGCAAACGGTAACAATCATTCTGAATCCTGTTTGTTGTATAAACTTAAAAAAGAGCTGTGGACTGTACCTCTGTGGCTGCTGCAGGGTCAGTGACTCTGAACTGTGTTGAGCTGCAGGTTTATTGAGGACTCCGCCTCCGCTCAGGCAGCCATGATCGCGGATGTTGTTCTGTGTCCCTGACACGCTGATTGGCTGCGCCTCGCTTAGCCCATTTCTGATTGGTTACTGTAGCCATCTGTAAGATTCACTTGTCAGAATTTAAACAATGATGTTGTATTTTTATTTTTTTACTTTTCTTTAGTTAAGAAAACAACTAACCGCTCGAAAATACAGCACCATTTTTTAACGTTTTGTTTTTAATAATTTACATGTTTGTTAAATTTGGAAAGAAATTGTTAAAAATTGAACTTGACTCAGATTCCGGTTCCAAGTGACATGAATCAAAAGAGTCGAAAGTTGATTAGAAACAACATCTTCAATTCGAAAAACAAAGACACGGATAAACAGCACATCTGGCAAAAAATAAAGAGTTAATAATATTTGACCTTACTGAGAAAAAAAAAGGAGAGCTAGCGTATGAGTTCCGACTTAGCTGTTCTGGGTTCTTCTTGCTCGGCTCCATCAGTTTGCTAACTGGATGTTTTGGCTCTGGAAACGTCTTCCGTTTTACATTGTAATGTTCCACTCAGCCTAAAATAAAATACAGCTGGTCTGTCCATGTGTGAGTTGTAGAAGGACTCGATCTTCGGGTAATTTGAATGTCACTGCGGGGGATTAAGTCCAAAGCTTAGGAGTCGACTCTCTATTCACTAAAGGCTGGTCATAATTTCAGACAAAAGTATACTGACTAGACGAAATATGGCACTTAAAAAGTGAATGTTTCGTTTTTAGGCAGCTGGTGTCGTTTAAATGTTTTTTCTAACTGGTGTAAACTCGTTCTGTTCTTCTGTTTTTGTTGGTGAAAAGTGGCCAAATCATGTATTGCAGTAATGGCTGTGCATAATGAGACCGGTTAAACGGCAAGGGGCGCTGTCACAATGAAAATATATAACAGCCTCAGCATCTTATTTTTCAATATTTCGTGTGTCTAGCTTTATTACAGCTTCCATTCTTTTCAGGGGACTTCGGCAAATTATTGTATTTTCAAATAATTATTCTGAAGCAAAAAACACAACAACAGTCCCCCAAATACCATAGACCGACAGCCAGGAGAGTCAACCAGTGTTTCAGAGCTGCAAGCTGGAAAGGCGTGAATTAATTCAAAGTCAGTTTGCAAGGTTTATTTTTTATGATTAGTATTTTTACTAATAACATTTCAGTTCAGAATCAGAACACCCTTTTCACAATTAACCAAAATGAGTCAGGAGGCTTATATTGTAATTCCAACTATGTACAAGTGCACAGTGTAGGAAAATTATGTTCCTTCAGGAACAAGGTGTAACATGGAACAAAAGAGTAGAGAGTGCAAACATGCAGACACAAGTGTGCAAACACTAGAGAACAATACAATAAATATGATAAATTAAACAGACAGTCAGTGCAGCTCTGACACAGCACTCGTTTCTGGACATGAGGTAGTGGAATAAGGAATGATGATGAACCAGAAATTGTTTAGAGGTTCAGTGGAGTTCTTAAAACGACCACACAGCTCATATCATGCTGTAGTACGCTTACAGCTGAGACATGACTGCAGTAAATGAAGTAATGAACTCGGTTAAACAGCTCTGGTTGGAGTGCAGGCCCGACCATGAATGGAAGGAAATCGTGGATATAGGCTCTTCCTAATGGCTTCTCAAGTTTCATACATTCCAGGAAAAAGCTTAAAGGCAACATTCTTAAAATGGTTGCGCCATTTATGTCAGTGCACATCCTACTGGTTCAGAACCACAGCGTTATACATGTGTCTGCCTGTATGTCTGCATGTGAGTGAGCAGTTCTGTGCTGTTTCAGTTCCTTCTGTTTATAAAGGACAGCTAAAAAGCCCCCATCATTTTAGTTGATGTGAATTTTCTAATGCAATGCTTCCCAATTCCAGCTGTGGCCAATTTGCGCTGCACTGTATTTAGGTCAAACATTAAGCTCCGTCCAACAGGAGCAAAGGCGGGGGGAATTCCTTTTAGGTGGTCCTCACTTTTGGTCTAAGTTATCCAGCCTTCCTGATCAATCCTGCCAGCAAGCCCAGTAACAAAAACAGCCTGTTTAATTACACAAGAAAGGTGGTCTAACGGAGGGCGAAAAGTAGAACGGCCATTTCTAAATGGGATTTCCACCTATTTCTCAATATTGCTGCATAATTCAGGGTTTGAAATATGTTCATATAGTTAGTTAGTTATTAGTTTAATGTGAAATGGCTCGTCATACAGAAAGTTATAGGCTCTGATCCACAACAATATAGCCATTTCATGCACATCCAAAACCATTTGTGGTCCTACACCCATGTTCTGTATTAATGTCATGTTTATTATAATAAAATAGAAGCTTTTTTGTGGGTGTGGGCTTTTTTTTCCACTTATGTATCCTTCCACCATGTATGGATTAAAATACATTTTGAGCCAAAGCTTTATTGCAAGACTATCATACAACATCATGTCAAACACTTTAGGCAGTGTGAATTTAAACTTAGCTTTTAGAGGGGGGCGTCTGGTCCCCCTCCATCTCCACTGTGAATGGTTTTGATTCTGCAAGCTTCTCTAAAACAGGGGGTCTTAACCTTTTCTGTCCCAAAGCCCATCTAATAATACCAATATATACTATTAAATACTAATAAAACTTTTATAAATACAATTTCTCCAAGAATGATGTCTATGTTGCCTCAAACTGAAGATGAAGAATTATAAGTAACACGTGTATCAATATAATAAGTAATAATTATATTATGTAAGTATATATATGTACTTAATATAACACATATATGGCTATATGTGACGTTCCCAGCTCACTGCTAACTACTGCCTCCACCACGGACCACTAGAGGGTGGTTCATGGCCCACTGGTGGTCCGAGGCCCGCAGGTTGAGAAACCCAGCTCTTGAACCTACAACCAAACCAGTTTTAGACTGGACCATTTGTATGGATGCAAGTCGTCTTTGTTCACAGCGTCCTCCACTAGGAGGCGCTGTTTCTGTGGGGAAGGAGGAGGAGTAGGTGAGGGGGATTTGCTTTGCTGAGTGTAATTCAAACCCAAATCGCCGTTCAGGCTCGGGCTGGGCGAAGCTGCGAGCTGGGCGAACAGCGGTCTGCTGAGACCCTGGGTCTGCGGGAGTATGTTGGATGGCTCTCCTCATGGCTCCTCTCGGCGCGGTGTGAACGCCAGTGTGACGGTAAGACGTCGTCTTTTCTTCGTCGTATTTCAGGCTGCTCTCCACCGCGGTGCCCGGGGCTGTAACGCCGAGGTGGCTCTTTGTGCTGGAAATAAAACACATTTTCAGGCTGGAAATGCATTTCAGGGCCTGGAGGGGCTTCATTGTTCGAAATTTGAGCTGCAGTTTGAGGTCCGCTCGCTGTGAGCGTGTAAGGACAGGGGAGCTGGAATGGGGCTACCGAGATGGAAAACGAAACGTGGCTGAGTCTTTGGTTTTCCACAAAATCTGCCCTCATAATAACCAGCGCCAGGAGCCCGAGGAGATTCACTCCGTGGACAGACTGAATATGAATTCAATTAAATTAATTTCTTCATTTTTAGGCTGACAGAGGGCCAGGAATAGAACAGCTCTGTGGCAGAGACAGCCCAGTGAAGGACTGATATGTGAGAGGAATTTGTGTCTGTTGACCAGCAGAGAAGAATAAGATGAGTCTTTATGGATTAGGTTTGAGATAAAAAGTACATACAATGAATCCACATCTGTGTGCATGTGATCACTGGTTATTACCATGTAATTGGTTGGTAATAGGAGGTAATTAGGGGATTTGGGGGTGGTAAGATGGGGGCTGGTCAAAAATAAATAAATAAATAAATAAGATGATCACATTTCTAGTTTAGATCTTCTTTCTGCTTCGCTGTGTGAGCTCACTGGGTTTTGTGAGTTTTAACGGGGAGATGTGAATAACAGAAATGACAGAAGTTGTAAACTAGACCTGTTTTAATTCACCAGGTTTAAAGTGGAGGGCAACGTTATGGAAGACCATGTGATTACCAAACGTCACGGGAGAATGACCCCAGCAAGAAGCAGACTCATTTGGATGTAAGGAAAGGCAGTTTTCTGGGCCATTGGGAGATCCAAACATGCACACGGATCACCCTCTCCTCATCTGAACAGGAAAGGTCTAACCTGGAACCAGCACAGATCCAGCCTGAGGAATAACAACGGACATTCGGCGGCAGCCATGTCTCTCTCAGTAAGTGTACATGTGTATGTGTTTATTTGAGGGACGTTAATGATGTGCTGATCTGACATGTAAGCCTTGGTATTTAACATTCACCATGCTTAAATCCACTGCTGTCCAAACCAATAATTTCAAATCCCTACGGGAGAATGGAGGAGGAGCGATAGGGGCTCAGCTTGTCCCAGAGTAGTTAGTCCCCTAGGGAGAGAGAGAGAGGGAAAATGAGAGAGGTTCAGGCTGAGCGGATGACAAAAGGGCCTAAACCAAGGGACAGATGTGGACCCCTCCCCCCGCTCATTTCTCTGATGATCATCTGTTCTCTCTCCCTCTCTCATTTGGTTATTTACTCTATTGTTGTGCTAAAGGGCAACCAATAGCCCCCCACTTGCTTGGTAACACACAGCATCTAGGTTAAGAGTTAAAAAGCCATTTTTACCACGAGGAAGGAAATGCATCTCTGGCAGTAACTATGCACTGAGTAAAGTAAACAAGCACATTAGTCTTTATTAATAGCCCTCCCACCGCCACACAGCCCCTTAACAGTAGTGCACTGGTATCGTGAGCAGCCTAAGTGCTGCACATGCAGTGGAGTGTTATTTGAGGCCACCTGTGCAGCACACACCTGCATGATTAGATAGCAGGTAGTTAGTGCCAGTTCGCTGAGCGGACACAAGCCATTTGGTGGATGGCAGAGTCAAAGTCAGTCAGTTAGCTAGAGGTTCACCCTTGGCTGACGTCAACCCGAGCTTCGGTGTATAAAGTGCCAGATATCATGATTAATAGACTAGAGTGGAAAAGAAATAGACCAGACTTACGCAACGAACTCTGTTTACATTTAACCTCTTATGAGAAACTGAAATTCTAAGGGTGACAGCGATATCAGACTCACGTCTGTATCAGTAGATACTTGGTTTAAAAAACATATCAGCATCAAACTGACGTTTAAATTTGACAAGCTTTGAAAAGCAAAACTGGGCTACTCTACTAAATGTCTACGTTAAGTTTATTTTACTGCACTTGAAACTCTATTTGTACAAAATGGTGTTTTAACTTAACAAAGTTAGTCGGCAGGCTGCCTTTAGATTTTGAGCCAGTAGAACAGAAGATGTCAGAGTGTAAAACACTGTTTGGATGGTGTTGGTTTTACATGGGGATCTGGGTTAATACCAGTAAAGTGACGTATAAGTACAGTATAAGAAAAATCAGCTGCTCTTAGCCTACTCCAGAGAAGTGTTGAGTATAAAAAGTCCATTAGCTCAATCAGTCAAGACTAAAATCCCTGAGAAACAGCAGTAAAAATGGCATTCTCTTGTTTCTCTCTCCTTTAAAGTTGCCTTTTTAGAGACACATTTAGAGAACAAACGAGAGTTTGTTCCTGATGTCCGTCAGTACAGTTTTGCCAGGTTCTCTGTCAGTTCTGTTGGTTAAGCAAGCCAGAAAACAAGGTCATTTTTTATCTAATGGAGGCTTGTTTGCACAATCTGCTGAACTCAGTAGAAACTCAAGTGTACTGTAGTGTCAGTGTATCCTGTGCTGTCTGAATGATAGGTTTTATGTTTGGCTGTCGTCCTGCCAGCAGAATATGAGCGATTTTAGCTGAAGCAGCTTTTTTGCTTGAGTTGAATCTCTGTTTCGAGCTCTGACAACACAGTCAGCTGGAAGCCTGGCTAAATTGATTTAAGCTTTTTAAATCTGAGTACATTGGATTTAAGCTTCACCAAATTGAGTTGCGAGTGGCACTTTGCAGCATGGCTGTTTTAAACCTCAGACATTTTTGTGAAGTGATAGTGTTATATATGCATTTTATGGGAATCACCCAGTAATTTATAGCAGTTACTGAGCAATTTCTTTTAGGAGTAATAACAGTTAGAGTTGGGTGATAAATCTTCTGAAGTCAAGTAAATACACATGCGCTGTGAAGTATGGCAGAACCAGCAGAAATTTGAAATATATAATATATAAATACAGTATAGTATAATATATATAATTTTGATACTCCTCAGTTTGTAGGTTAACAGTAGCTTATTGTGAGATCCCCTTTCGTTTTTAAGTAAGAACTGTTTTAAGAAACCAAAGTAATTCTGGAATGTTTTTATTGTGGCTCTGTCAATATTGCTTTCTAACACCAGCCTTAAAGCAGTGCTGAATGAATTCCTACAGGTCTCGAGGTGGCTTCTTACTGTATTTCTCAGCTTTTCTTCAGCCTTCAATTTTTTTATTCCACCTTAAATGGAGCAGCGGTTATTTCAATTCTGACATCTGGACCTGCACTTGAATGACGGTAGCTGCTGTATCATTTAAGGTGGTACAGGAAATTAGAATAAGAAGTTTCAGCTTCATCATATTTCTCAAGTCATTCATTTCATACCAGCGTCCGACCATCTGACACGACTGGAATTTAATAAATATTACAGCCATGATATCTGTATCAGCTGGTTTACAGCTAGCTGCAGGCCAAACACCCTGGAATGTTGTGCTATCTGTGCTTGTGGCATACCCGTATACAAACCTCACACCTGAGAAACAATTTCAGCTGTTCGCTGCAGACTTTGAAACAGAATGTTATGAAGAACATTAACTGCAGGTCATCAGTGTTTAGTTCACCTTCCTTTTTTAGTTTTCTTCATGATTTCACTTGTTCCTCTCTTGTTGTTGCTGTCTCCTAAAATTTAAAAGCTAGGCCTATTTAACTGTGTCTCTGTCTTGCCATTTCTTTCTTCCCCAGACGGTGCTAGCAAAGGCGCTTTTTGACAATGCAGCAGAGAGTCCGGAGGAGCTGGCCTTTCGCAAGGGTGATATACTGATGGTTCTAGAGCAAGAGCAGGATGGGGGACCTGGCTGGTGGCTCTGTTCCCTCCATGGTCGCCAGGGCATCGCCCCGGCCAACCGCTTACGCCTTCTACAAACCGCCCCAGGTCCAGCTCCTGTTCCACCAGGCACCGATCCTCGACGAGCTCCCAGTGTGGACTCAGTTTATCTCACTCCCGGCCAGCAGCTCTGTGTAAATGGCTTGTGTGCAGAAGATGTCGATGGGGTGTACCTGTCGCCTCCGAGCCTGGGGGAAGGGGTGTACCAAAGTCCAGGAGGGGCATCAGGACCAGCCAGGCAGGGGGAACTCTGGCAGGCTGAGGGCAGGCGTCCTCGCTCTCACTCCAGCTCCAGTCCCAGGCCAAGACCTGACTGGGGTGAGATGGGGGCAGAGGGCCGACCTCGCTCTCCCTCTCTCAGAGGACGGGCGGGTGAGGTTGGCACTGTTTACCAAACCCCTGCTTCACCTGCATCACTAGCAACACAATATCGATCTCAGGGTGCTTTAGTATCGGAATCAGTGTACCTGACTCCCAGCGCTGTGGCTAGACCTGCAGGGGAAGTAGCAGGAGAGGCTGCCTATTTAACCCCGAGAGAGTCAGGGGCCGTGGGGCATTCTGACGGCTGCTATCTGGTTCCTCGGCCCGCCGTGACAGCTTTACCCAATGAGGATTTGTATCAGACACCCACGAGTGGTGCTCCCGCGGCTGGGCAGTGTGTTGCAGTTCCTGTTGCCAGGCTTCTAGATGGACCTGCAACCAGCCAGCCCAAAGCAGGTCAGGAAGCCCCAGGGATGTATCAAACCCCAACCCCGCCAGGGGAAGCCATGTCAAGGACTCCACAAATGGAGCGCAAAATACCCTCTGGGTCCACAGTGGTATCGCCTGCCTCAGGGCAAAATCTAAAGCAGACGCCCCCTACAGCCAGAACCCAGGGTCCTTCTGCCACCCCGCCTGTGGGTCGTGGGAAGCTGTCTCAGGCTGCAATGAGGGGATCCCCTCTTCTCATCCGGGCAGGAAAAGTTGGGGTGCCAGGATCTCCAAACTTTGGCCGGAAGCCCCCTCCACCAGCACCTCCAGTTAGAGGCGTAACAAGGAAGGATTTACCTCAGCCTGCTGCAGTGCCTGCCTCAAAACCTGTTCTCCAGGCAGGCCCTGCACTCCCACAGTCCAGTAAAGAGGATGAACAAAGGAAAAGGAGTAAAGATGGAGTGATGCAGGAGGAAGAGAAGAAAAAGGCCACAGAAGTAATGAAGAATGGAGAAAACTGCATGGCTGCTGATGATGGAAAACTTGATGAACAGGTAGGAACAAAGATGGAGGGAGAGAATCTAATATTCATGCTGTTTGATTTTTGAACCACATTTAATTACAGAATGCGCTAATCCGAGACCAGGTATAACTCCAGGGTCAGTAGGATCAGAAAATGCTGGATGGAATATCAGAGGGAGGAAAATTAATCCTGTTCCAATCCTAATCTGATCTATCTGAAGCAGTACACATTCACATTGCACGGTTAGATATTAGCTGTGTGTTTCTTTCTGTAGGCTAGTAAAGTGTTTGGGCGGATTTTGCATTTTAGAACCTTGTCTAATCTTAAAGGGAATTCCACCATTTGTATAATTATTTTATTATTAATATAATATAAGTTAAAGTAGTTAAAGTAATTAAAGTATGTATAATTAAAGTGATTCGCAGTGACTTGATGTGAAATATTATATGTAGAGTACATTAACATCTCAGGTCTCTTTACTGTGAGTGGGGATAGGGACCATGGGGACCATCTTAACCATTTTATTTACATCTAAATATCAGAATGAGCTGTAAACATGTGTCCTCTGAGTTTTTATATGGCTTGTTGATAATGATATTATAGGGATACATCTGGTTATAGTGTATTTGGACATACTACACAGTATATGCCATGTATTATTTACTGAAATACATTTATTTTTAAAGGTCATTCCTGGTCCTCCCTTTGTTCTTCCTGTTGCATTGTGGGTCAATAGTGTCCATCGTTACCACAATCAAAAATCCACTGGTTGTAAATATGCATTGTGGATTTTTCAGTATACTTGAGCCTAAAACAGAAAGAGTATAAGATTGTTTGGCACAAAGAACTGAGACTGAATGATTTATATCGAACCTCTTTTCTAGTTTCCCGATCGATCATTAGGACAGAAACAGCGTTTTTCAAGGCAGACAAAACAAGGGAAAGACAGCTTCTCAGCTCACACAGTATGCATCACACATGCATCAGACCATGTGTAATTATGCAGAAATTTTTAAAATAATGGTAAAATTCTTTTGGTGAAGTGCATCACATAATCGGTCACCCAGAATATTTGTTGTTGTATCGGTGTCGGAAGAGACTTGAAGTTTAATATCAGGATTGGTACTGGAAAATAATATATGGTGTCATGCCTTCTCTATGCTGAGTAGTACTGTTTGAGCCTGAGCCTGTAAAACCTTTACGACACCTGAATCAACCAGTCAGTCTTGTTTAGCTCAGTATGATGAGTATGAGCATTTTTTAAGGGCAGGCCAAGGCAATAAGCAATACAAAGAAACTGGAAAATATGATAATAGATATAAGGAAATTAAAGTTTATTTGGTTAATTCCTTTGATTGTTTATTTGCTTCATTCTTTCCTGCGCTTCCATGAGCAGAAAGACAAGAGCGGGGTATTTCACAGTGCAGGCTTTTTCAGGGTAGCTTGGAAACTGCTCGACTGATTTTGCTCCTTTATTTGGCTGAATGACCTGAATGAATGCTTTGTGATCGAACATGTGTAAACCAGTAAGTTTCACTTTGTAATGGGGTTACGGGACAAAAACAGCTCTTGCAGTCTGACTTTGGTGCAGATCTCCATAGGCTCAGGGTGTGAACTCTGCAGGCAGCATTTGGTTAGGTCTGCACCTGTTTCTCTGTGGTATCAGTGTTTATATGTGGAATCACTGCTGAAATGTGGTCAGTGTAGTTTAACATAGTATGTAATATAACGTTCGCACCAAACAGCCTGTTTCCAGTGTCCGACAAAGCTGAATTGATGTCTCGTGCTAAAATGTATAGCAGCTGGAAGGTGGAATGTTTGAATACAGCCTCAGTGTTTCCCTTTTCTCCATTTGTTAAAGTTTGCACCATGTGCAAAGCTAATGTTCATGTGCACACAGGTGTAACAAAGCACATGTTATCAGATTTGAGATGCTGTTCAATACAGAAGTCAACTTTCAATTTCCATTTTTGAATTTAAACGCTAAACATCTTTAAAATAACCTCCAGAGTTCTGACTGTACACTCCACACATTAGCTTTCCAGCTGAACTTCTTCGGTGTCTGCTGTGGTGTCCGCCCTCTAACAAAGCAAACCTCAGAAATCACAACACCTAGAGTTTATAATTGAGCTTGAAAAAGCCCTGTCATTTGAGCATGGGTGTGTGCTTAGTGTAAGGCCCTTCCTGCTCACTTTGCCCTGATAGGATGCACAGAGATACTTCACTGACAGTGATACATAAGAAGCTGTAGCAGCATTTTTAATACAGTGTTTCAAATGAGAAATTCTAATTAGTGTATCCACTGGCTAGCCTTTTCTAATTACAGGGCATTAAGTATTTGAATTCCCATTTCTAGCTACATTTGTTGCAGTGTCTTTAAGGCTGATATATTATCACTGTCCAAAAAACTAGTATCTCCAAAATGGCAACTTTACAGGAGAGGGCAAAGCCCTCATTTAACTGTAATGCAAGTCAGAAAAGTTTTTCCAAGCAATCGGGCCATTTCTGTTGCACCATTAATAATAGACAAAAGCCCACAAAGTCTATCATTTAGTAGATCATTTCAGATTGTGTGGGAACTACAACTAGAATATTGTTGTCATGGTAAACCATGCGACTTGAATATCGTCAGTACTTTGTAAAGATTCCAGGGCATAGTTCTCTGCAGCAGCACAATAACAGCATGTCAATTCTGAATATAATTTCTGTCCAAAGGATAAAAAACGACTTCCAGTATAGTAACTTTACAGGACATGGCAAAAACACTTTACTTTAGCGACAGGTTAGCGTAAAATAGTTTAATTTCAAGTGTTTTAGGAGCATTTCTATTCTTCCGTACATTACGGAAGCTTTACACCATGTAAACAGCAGCCGTTATTTTCAAATCTCACATTTTTCTTTGGACAGTGACTGTAAATCTGTAAGTGCTCTCGTGATATCATTCAGAATGCTGTATGGCCTGTAACACTCCTTATAACCGCTGTAGGCTGAACAGTCAGATAGATGTGAATGTGTTTTTTGTGATGTCATAAAAAAGGTTAATGGTCTCTATGTGTGGATACATAAACTGAGACGTGAATGGAGTGTTTACATACCACATCCTTCCACTATATGGGCCCTTTAGTTTGTAGAAGTGCCCAAGTGAAGCATGCACATTTAAGGGGTTAAAAATACACTGAATTAAATCTCTTTTCGGCAGGTGTATGATACTCCGCCCACCAACAGATGGCAGCACCCAGTTCCTGCAGTATCTGTTGATGAGGATGACAGCATTTATAACACCCCCCGCGCCGTCCCCTTACTCACTGACCAGCGATCAGAGGTATGAGAACAGGAACATGACACTGTCTCTATGCAGCCCCTTCTAAACTTATCAGTGTCACTCATCCCTCGTTCTCTCAGTCTGTCCTCCTCTTCTGCATTCATCGCACCATCTGTTTACAATTCCGTACAATTTTTGTCTCTCTCTTGCGCTGTCTCTCTCGCTCCCGCTCTCATTCCTTCATTTAAGGGCCACACCTGTTTTTGACTGCTGTGAGCTAATCCCATCTGTCTGTCGCCTCTCCCTCGTTCAGCTGGTCACACCCGTCTGTCTCTAGAGGACTGGGTGGCCTAAATCTCTCTCTCTCTCTCTCTCTCTCGCGCTTTTTCTCTGTTTCTCCACCCACACAACCTCTCGTTCTCATCTGTTTTCTATTAATCGTCATACTTACCTCAGATATGTTTTTGGGGTTGCCCCTCCCTGCCCGTCAACCTCAGTAGTGTAATTAAATATACTGTATATGTGTGTAATGACTGGTTACAGAATGTTAATAACATGTACGTAATACGTAGTTAATACTGAGTTCCTGCTTCTTTTTCTTTAATAACATGGTGCAGAGTGCAGTTTGTGCCCCTGTGCTCTCGTTTTAGATCAGCATTAGGCCACAAGGGCCGTCAGCAAGCAGCAAGGTCACTGGAGGCATGCGTCATCACAAGGCATGCACACATAAAGGGATGAATAGGGGCCAAAGCACTATATAGGCTCTCTGTTGAGGGACCACAATGGTAAAGAAATGGAGCACAGTTTAATCTTTATGCGCAGTCCCCCACTGTAGAAAGACTGAACAAGTTGAGCTGTAACACAATGGCTTCTAGAACAAGGCTATTGTTTAACCTCACAGTGGCTGAGAACTGCAGGGGTTGTTAAAAGAACAATTATCAGGTCCTTTTGAATAACAAAGTCTCCCTTTCCCTCCTTCCCTGTCCCCGTGTTTTAGATTTATGACGTTCCCACCCATGCTCTAAATCTGGCCTGCAGTGTCGCAGCAAGTGCCGAAGAGGAAGACGATGTTTACAGTGTCCCAAGTCTTCCAGGACTGCCTTTGGAATCTGGTGAGATGCCAGAATCTGTGGTGGCAGAAGCAGGAGGAAAGTCTGAAGTTTACTCCATCCCTAGTCCTGGAAAACCGGAACTAGCGCTTGAGGACCTCACAAAAGTTGACGGCGGCATTTACGACATGCCTGCTGTCACGCTGGACGTCCCGATCCGCCGCCTGTCTGTGTCCAGCACTGGCTCTGGTGACTTCCAATGGAAAAGTACCCTCGCCGCTCTTGTCCAGTCAGCACTGAGCTCTGCCTCGGTCTCCACCACGCCTTCCAGGGACCTGGCCACCTCGTTGGCTGAGATACTTTCCATGTGGAAGTCAGGTCCAATTGGGGATGTCCCGCCTCCTCTTCAGCAGATCTGGTCCAGGCTGTCAGACCTTCTTCCCGCTCTCTCAGTGTGTGGCTCTGCCCCTCCGGCTGACAACTTGCTGTCTATGGTTCGCCGAGCTCTAGAGGACTCTGCCTCCCTCTTGCAGACTCAAACCAGGCCCCGGCTTCCTTCACAGGAGTCTCTGTCCCGGAGACCTCTACCTGCCCTGCCGGTGGCTGAAGTCAAACCCATGTCAGGTGGGATGGGCTCACGTAAGGGCAGCTGGATTCAGGAACGCCCGCTGCCCCCTCCCCCACTTGCCGCTTTCCCCTTGCCACCAGAACCCATCACCTCCCTGCCAACAACCATACAGGTGACCGAGGACGAAGAGCACGGGAACGAGTATGCAGGGATTGGGCTAACACCCGCACCCCCACCTTCTTACCCTACAGGAGATAGTGTGGGATACGTCAAACTGCAGGTTAGATCCCTGAACTTAAAGGGTCATTCAGACTTCTCTCTTTTAACTTCATCTTATAATCTTACATATCACCAGGATTCTATTTACGAGTGGGCAGTGTGACGAAATTCCGCATTATTCCCATAAATGACATTACATCACAGTAGGCTTTAGATGACCTTCAGGACGACACTGGGAACTGACTGGCTGTAATTAATAAACAGCTACTACAATAAATACCAGTAAAATAAACACAATTTAAATAAATAAATAACTTATCTATTTACAGTGATTCCAGCAAGTGTTTATTTTCCCCTGAAACGTTTACTGGGCCAACAACCGCCAGTTTGTAGAAACCACTTGAGTTTTTGGCAACAAACTGCCACATTAATATGATATAAATCAGATGGTCTGTGCACACTGATACTTGGTGTATGCAGCATGTAAAAGTGGGTCAAAGTACATGTTCTCACATGATCCACAGGTAACAAACCTATATATGGAAATTTCTGCTCATTTCAGTAGATTTGCATTCATTCACTGAGTTTAGCTTAAAATAAATTAACATAATTAATTAAAAAATCATAGAGTAGAAAATATGCCATAACATTTTCACAGGGAAATGAGTTTTATTTTTCACCGATACATTTAATTCAGCAGTCAAACACTATTAGTAAAAACAATAAAGTGTGCATAAGTGTGTTCTCTAAGTCAACAAAACATAACTCAGCCAGGACAACCCAGACGTTTATCTGCAGCCGTAGCTGTGTTATGATCTGTCATCTATTTTTAAAGCAAGACTGTTAAGATGGGTTTCAGGTAGATAGTTTTGGCTGTGGTAGGTCACACTACAGTCTGTCTGAAGGTCTTACTTTGAAACATTCAGACCACAGGTGCTTTTTATACACCCCGAAAGGCGAAGACAGCAAGTGTTCTGCGTCTGACAGGACGAACTTGGTCTGGTTGGTTTTGTGACTGTTGAGTCTACCTGCAACTGGCACAGCATACAAAACCATAATCACTTTCAAAACGGATTAGACACATTGAAAACTCAGAGACAAGCTGACCTAACATAATGTCAGTAACATCTTCTGTAATACATAGCTCTTATTCCTGCATGTCAGTAACTGTAAACTGGCCTGCAAAAAAACTGTGAATTTGCACAAAGTGAGATACCTGTGACTCTCCCTGTACAGCCTCCTCTTAAAGCGTTTCCCATTCTTCATCTGTTAGCTCACTATCCCTCACCTCCCTCAACCTGAGCTGCATTTATATATAGCAGTCAATTTGGAAAGTACTTTGCGTATAGTTTTTTATTACTTTATTTATCAATTTTTTGATTATTGAAAAGATTAATTAATTAAAATAAATGCTATTTTTAATGGGTATAACCTTAATGTGTATGAGCATTTGCATGTAAAGTATTTCCTGAAGCTTTGTGATTATAATTAATATAATAATGTAGTTATTATATTAAAAATTAAATTTTCTATTTAGGTTATGTTTATATTTTTAAATGTTATATTTTTGCTGATTCTGCTTGATTAATTAAGATGTGTAGTACACCTGCATTTTATTGTTTATTATGAGATATTAAATTATAACATTTCAAATCCAAAATAGATGCAGTTGAATCAACACCGCTAGATCTATGTGTCACAGAGATTCATTGTCTGTTTACACCCTTAACCCTTAGGCTGTCTCTTTCTGTATCGGGGATACACAGTCAGAATTGGCCAAATTCAGAAAGCATAAAAATGCTGTAGCCTAATACAGGACTTATTCTGCGAAACAGCCTCATAATTAACATTAATATGAATAGACACCCTGAAAAATGGAAAATGCCAGTTTGGTCAATTAAGGAGAAATTGTGTCTTCATCTAGCTTGCACAGTGTGCATTTAAACAGGCTAATATATATATAATATATAATATATATATATAATATAATATATATATAATGATAAAACCACTTCCTCTGTCTCTTTCTGTTCGTATCTGTTTTGAACAGCTTTATTTACAGTACTTTGCTTCTCTTATTTTTCTGCAATCGACTCATTAGAGATCTGCAGTCTGACATAACTCTGGTTGTGTGTCCTAATTCAGGGAAAGCCTGAGCCGTTGCCCGATTCACAGATAGAGAACAGCACACAACAGGTCATCTCCACAAACGGTTCCAGAGTGAGCAACAACGCACACAGAAAAACAAATGCACATAAACGCACACAACCTTTTCAGTCCAGCACACAGGCATATACATATATATATAGTACTTTCCCCACTTTACTTTAGACAAAAACAGTAATGCAGTGTTGTACGATTCTCTTCTTTTTGCCAGTTGAGTCCTTCTCCTCCTCTCCAAGGCTCCCCGTCTCTAGAGGATTCAGAGCTTCTCTCATTCTACTCATCCCAAAGCCTGTCTCACCTCTCCTGCCTGGGCGACGCCATTGATACACTCTTCGCCAGTGTTCAGGAGAACCAACCGCCACGGATCTTTGTTTCTAAAGGGAAGAGTCTTATTGTGACTGCACACAAGCTGGTTTTCATTGGTGATACTCTCGTCCGTCTCCTCAGCTCCACTGACCTTAAGGCAAAGGTAGGTGCACCCCACAGTATCATTAGTGGAGTATATCTCTGACGTCACAATAATGGTCACTTATCCCTCCTTAGGAAATGATTTTAGTTTCTGGTTCAGTTTGGTGCAAATTTATTGGTGAGTTTCAGAATTATTATTAGAAATACTTTAAATGCTTGACTTGTTAAGAGACTTCAAGCGAGAGACTGGGTGCTTTCTAAAGCCTCTTCCACACAAACAGTTGTACCTGTAAGTAATTAAACAGGTTGTGGTTATGTGTCAAAGAAACCGGTGTCAAAGTCCTGATTAAGCTAATGCTGCGGTTTGTTTGCAGAACACGGTACAGTACCTGGTAAATTCAAGGAGGGTTTATGTTTAAACAGAACCTATGCATCACCTGGAAGTACAGTGGCATCTAGTCACCGCTGTGAAAATTGAAAGTTAAATTTTTACTGTTTTATTTAAGTATATTTCTGCAAGTGTAAATACGCTGAGTGCATTTTGTATATGACTCATGTTCCTGAGAGACCTGAGACATGTTCGTCTTTTTCTGTCTCCTAGTGACACAGAGAAACTTCATGCATTTGACAAAAGTTGATTACTGTAAAGCTCTTTTTACTGAGCTTCCTAAGAAAACAGTCTATACCCTACAGCTCAAACAAAACCCGGCAGCAGGATCCTACCAAAAAGGAGAGATCATATTACTCCTGCTCTGAAACAGCTACATTAGCAGTACAAAGGACGAACATGTATTTGTTAGAATAGATCTAAATGGTCTTAAACCACCTACATACCTCTCAGAATATCTCTCTGTTTGTGTTCCAGCACGTTGATTTTAGATCTGCAGATACTGGTGTTCTACAAATACCTTCTGTAAAACACACAAAACTTTGAGTGGCCTAGTTTGATTATTAAGTTTCTGAACCATGGAACTCAATTCCAGCTTTTATCAGACAGTCAAGCTCAGTGCTCACTTTAGGAAACATTTAAAAAATTTTATTTATTAACTAAAAATTCTGTTCTATTTTAATTCTTGTTTTTTTTTTTTGCTTATTAAGTTTAAATAATTAATAACTTTTTTTATTACTGGTCAGCTTTTTTGTTCTGTGAAAGTTGTATGTAAAATAAATACCTCCATAAATAAAGTTTTTATGATTATTGTTAAAAGTGATGCAGCATGGCCACCAAAGTTGAGCGTTTTAAGACAAAAAGGTCACAGGAGTGTGTTTTTGTACCTGATTCAGAAATTAAGGACTTGTTGGCTGTTCATGCTGCGATTGTTATCTCCTGTTCATCAGGATTTCCATGGCATGTTTGAACGTGCACGTCCTTGTAAGTGTGTATGTGTGAATGACACAAAGCCTGAGCATTACTAGTAACATTGTCCTGTTAAGCTCCTCTGTTTTGGGCATGAGTGGAGTTTAAGAGGGCATAACTGCCCTTGCTGTCTCTGATTGAGTAGGCTGACCCTCTTCTGATCTCCATCAATCAGCATGATGTTCGCTAATGTGGCCATCAAGCTGACATAATGGATTTGGTCATTAGCATTCTCCTCCAAGCACGTTGAGCTGCCCAGTGTTGATTGCAAGGATGCAGTTTTGATTAGCAGTTGAAAAGATGCAGTGCTGCTTCCTGTGCTAGCCTTCATTCCACCCCCCACACTCGCCCCCAGTGATTGGGGAGACCCTGTGAGCCTAGTGGGTGGAAACTGGGGTGGCTAACTATTTAAATAGCTGTGGAATATACACAGTAATATAGTCCATATAGGCTGGTTTAGTATAGTAGGTTATTTTGTCCAAAAAGCAAGAGAGTCTTAATCACTTTATATGATTAAATAAATAGCATTCCGCACGCCTACATATGATGATACTAGAGTCTGGAAAAGCTTATCAGAGTGCTGATCTAGGATCAGATTCTTGACTTATCTCCACTTCACTGATAGGAACAGATCCTAGATTAGCACTCCTTCTCTGAGAAGCTTTGTGAATGTGTGCCCAGCTTTCTGAAGATTAACACAAGTGTGTCAAATCATGTCCAGCATTTGTTTTGTATCGTCTGAGCACAGTTGTGAAAAAAATGTGGGTATGTGCCCATGTGAGGAAGTCACATGCAACTTTGACTCACGGACATCCACTATCTGTCTCTCCAGGTCTCCACCTCTAGTGGACGTCTCTGTCAGGCCCTGAAGGCTGTTGTTGTTGCAACCAAAGGCGCTGCTCAGAATTACCCGTCAGTTCCAGCCACGCAGGAAATGGTGGACCGAGTGGCTGACCTCTCCCAACAAGCTGCCGGTTTCTCTGGGCTCCTTCAGCGACTAGCAGAAATATCTTGATATCTTCTTTTCTTTTCCTTTCTTCTTTTCCCTTTTGGTTACAAAGTTTCATGACAGAATGCCTTTTTGTGGCTGTTTGTATTTTTATTACATTTCTTTACTGATTGTATTCACAGAGGTTCTGATTGATTATACCGGTACCACAGTGATTTGATGCTGATGCGTGCCTCGAGCTGGTGAATTTGTGGTTGTATATGCGTGCGCGTGTGAGTGCGGGTGCCAGTTTCAAAGCGTTTGGTTGGCTGTTTAATTGTTTGTCGTTTTCTGGGTGCCTAGCACACTTTTGTGCGTCTTAATAACTTATTGATGGATGTTTGGTTTGGTGTGAGGAACGTGTGCTGCACATTGTAGTGGCTTTCTTTTGTATTTGGTTGCTGTACAACAATGTTGGGTTGCTAATTGATGGTTATGCACACCAGGAACAGTAATCTGTGGTCAGGCCATGGACAGTTCCTCTCTCTTTCACAGGCACTAAATAAATAGGCTACTCTGTGGTTTTGTTTATTTAGGCACAGCATTATATTCTTGGTCTGAAGTGTCACACGGAACAGATTAAGGTCTCTATACAACAAGTAGGGCTGAACGATAAACCATTTTATATACTGAAACTGCAGTTTGAAAGAGCTCAGTTTACAAACACATCTTAGATTATTCAACGTCATCTCAACAAGTTTTAAATGGGGAAACTGAACCTGTGAGTAATTCCCATGAACTGGCAGTGAAAAAAGAGTATTCTTGTCAAAAAAGGCTAAAGATTATAACTTAATTTAAACTTAATTATAACTTATAACTTAATTATAGCATTGGTCAGAAAATTTGCAATTAAATATTTGTCCTATCGTTCAGCCCTAATGCTGAATATGATTTTTTGGAGGACATATACAGGAAGTTTTTAATGTAACCAAATTTTTACACCAAACTTAATGTTTTTGTTTTTTTAACCCTGTGGAAACCAAGAACATGGATTTCCTGAGTAGTCGCCATGGTAAATGTAGTGATTTTCTTCTAGGCACTGCAACTTAAAAGCACACAGTGGTTTCAAACATGCTTTAAAAGAAGGCTACACATTCTACTCGCAGTTAAACAGAAATGCTTATAAACTGTTACTGTGCTATGCTAATGTATTCACTGTTATCTCAGCCTGTCAGATACAATCTGTTATGTATTTTCTGTAATGGTGTTTGTCACAAGCACAAAGAGCGGTTAAAAACTATGTTGGGTTGTAGTCCATCCGTTTCAGACTCAACATGATTTAATATGCATTGGTAGTTTCCAAAACTAAAGAATATGTAACTTGATACGTCCAGAAACTTGCAACACACCTCTGCCCCTTTTTGGGGGAGAACAAATAACACGCTCCATAGACTGACGCAAAACAGCAGTACAAAACAAAACCAATAGAGAACCACCAAAACTGAAGTTGTGGCTTGGGGTCATTTATTAACTATGCCAGGTGAATATATCATACTGCAAACACCCAAAACATACATATGTTCCACCTAAAGTCAAATCTCCTTAGCGTTCCAGCATCAAGCTAGTGCAGTAGCCTCACTGCATGGTAAGAGGCATCCAACCCGGACCTCTGTTTCTATTTTATTGATTCTCCAGGTCAGCAAATTACCAGTGAAATATTCTGCCTTTAAAGTAAAAGTATTTGTAAAAATACTTTAAATATTTGTAATATTACATTCATTGTTTTACTTTTCATGTGCTCTACACATACTACGCTAGCTAGCATTAGCACTGTGATACGACAGCTAACCTGGCTATGTTAGCCCAGTCCTCCTGCCTGAGCCCCCGGCCGCAACAGGGCAAGGGGACAAATCTGAATCAGTATTTTTAATATGTTGTGGTTCATTAAAAATGTCAACACCCAAAAGGGGCGTAGTAATGAGACCCTACTCTGAAGGATGACATATTACCGACCTTATGCGTGATAGGTGGGGTGTGGTCACAAGAGGAGATGAAAAGTGATATTATTGGTTAATATTTTCTCTGTCCGCTGGAGCTTGATGACAAAAGCAAAACTCAGAAGATGTTTCAGTGACAGACGTAGGTATAAACTTTGGCTGAGGGGAAAACAGTAATTCCATCTTTATTATATTCATAATGTATTAATATGAACAGGGACCTATCAAGGTCAGAAAGGTCAGTTATAATTTCTGGTTGACTTTCAGTGTGGCAAAGAGAAAACAGGCACAAGTGCTTATTCATCCAGAGAGCATTACCTGGTGTTGGCTGGTGAAGAGGCAAGAAGGAAGTCATGCTTTATTTTAAACAAAGCTGGGAGGCCCGCTTGATAGAGGGATTTTTGTAGTTCGTTGGATTTAGTCTTTTCCCACGACGGTGACGTGACTCAGAAACCTGTCCGACCTGTCTTCCTCTCTCTCACTCCAGTCTGTTTTCCCAGCTTCCCTCCTTCTCTGTCTCGCCCTTGTTTCTCACTTTCTTTGCTTCCCTCCATTTACCCGCATTTCCTCTCTTAGGCTACAGTTCTGCATGTGAAGACAAAAGCATGTCTGATGTAAATGGATTTCAGGGAAACAACTGTTATATTTGTCTTATCTACATGAAAAACCAACATCATGAACATAAAAGCGAAGTTACTGTTAGATAAACCACAAAGCAAAAAAAGGAGAAGCAAATATAGGCGACCGCAAGCGTCCAACGTGTAACCTTTGCTCATAAATGTATGTCATGCCATTAACTGGAATACAGCAATATGTGTCTGCCAGTTTGTATGTTAGTATTGTGTATGAAAACGTGGCTTTAAAGTGTCACTAGCATGTGTATCGCTTACATGTCACCGGTTTAAGGGTTACATATCTTTCTGTGGTGCGTCCACAGGTCTGGAGAAGAACCTGTTACCTCTCTGTCTAGCAGTCAGGCTGGTAGAGCCCCTATAGTTGTACAGCTCGCCCCATGCTCTGCATCAGCCACAATACCAGCAAACCTTAAATCCTTACTTTGTCTTCCATGTCTCTTTTTTTAACCAGCTTTGTCTCTGAGATTTGCTCCTCTCAGCAGTGTGACAAAAGAACCCTGTGTATTCTTCTCGCTGCCCTACCAGTGTTATCTGTGGAATCATGCACTGACATGTTGGCGGGTCTGCTAACGTTAACATTGAGAGTCTGCAGTCTTCAGCTCACACAAGCGCATAGATCTGCAGGTGATGGGTTTTTCCTCTTGCCGCCTTCTGCACTGTCCCAGACCGCCACCAAGTGGATCATATCAGTATTACTGCACAACTCAGCAGTTGGGAGGATTATGAGCCCAGCAGACTCTCTCATCCCAGCTGGAACTGTCTGTTTTACAGAACACATAATCAACCATATTGTTCTTTCCTGAGTGACCTCCTCTTTCAAAGGACTGTTTATCAATCTAAAAAAGCTCAAATACAAAAACCATTGTAATGCTTAGATTAGATGGCCTTATAGAAAACATGGTAATCATATTTATTGTTTGTTTGTTTTTTAAATCAATTGTATGCATGGCTTTAATTTGCTCAAACACTTATATATGCACATGTAACCAGGGATACTTTCCTGCAGCAGATTTTCATTCATATTTCAAAAAGAAGAAAAGACGCTTTAAGAATGTGGAATTTGTTTTCTTTTTTGTACCAGAATGTATTTTTGACACTCATTTTTGTGCTTATTTTACTCTGTATTGGGTTTCTTTTGACACCTGGTATGTAATGGGTACTTTCATGGATACTTCATGTGTAGCTAGGTTGTCTGCGGTACTTGTACTTCAAACCTTTTTTTTTCTCCAAATACATTTTTGTTACAAATCAAGTATGGGTCTATTTTTTTATCCAGTGTTTCAACTGTATTTTGTATGTCTAAAGGTACCATATCCCCCAAAATAGTGTATATTATATGTTGGTGAATATATATGTACCAAAAAGAAAAAAAAATCCCCGCCTCTCCTTAGATTTAAACTGGCCATTTTGGCTACTACGCCTGTAGTGAACATCTCTGGTCAAATCACATATTTGTTATTATTTTTATGGGAACATGAGGTAACCTCTCCTGTAACCAAGATTACAGGGGAAATCCACCATTGGTTTAAGGTTACAAGGTATGTTAAGTAGTTGATCTGAAATTCTTAGCTCTTGCTGCTGGATGTCTGAGACTTTGGTTTATTGGTGTTGTGAGGTAATGATTTGGCCGTTATCGGTGGAGGGGTACATGTGGGGTATTCTGAGGCAAAACCGTCCCCAAAGAAAACTTACTTTCCCAGATTTACCACCATGTTACCATTGTCAACAACAGGTACAGAAATATCAGAAGACACGTGTAGGTTCACTTGTAGTGTTTGGAATTAAATAAAACATGACCCCAGGTTCCTGTCACCACTATCTGCACCACTGCACAGAAATGTAAGTTGGCAGCATTCCCCACAAATAATAATTTCACATCACACTGCTCTGAATAACATTTATTTACAACTCATTATTATACAGACACTTACCAGACGACCTGGAGTTCCCATTTAAAAGTGACATGCAGTTTCAGTTCACACTTCATATTCATTTGCTGGGTAATTAGAATATGCAGACGTTCGTCCCTGTAGAGAGTGTGTTAACATAGAAAATCAACAAAAAGTCATTTTACCAAAGAAGCTGAAACGTATGCGCATGACTGTATATGTAAATGACCTATTTTCTTACTGTGTCTCATTCAGAGAGCAGACCGGTTGAAACACTACTTATCAGGCTCTTTACACCTCAGACTCTTTACACCTTTTATTAGCATGCGTTTTGGTGTCCAGTGCTTACTTTGCCCAAACTCCATTTCTACACTTTACTAATGTGTCCCCAGTGTGACCAGATGAGATCTGATTTTACTTCTCCATAAAGGCACATCAGCTCCTGCTACATCTGTTCATTTAATTCCTCAAGTTACCAGCTGAATCAGCAGTTTCAGTTTTTGGTGCTTTTGTTGGCTCAGAGAGCGAGGAGGCACTGGTTTGAATTCCAGCTTTGCATACCTTCTGTCTTCATCATTTACACTCTAGCCTGCTAGTCAGCACTCAGCATTCACATTCCATGTAACTGTATGCAGATACGTTCCTTTTACACTTGAATGTGGTAAAGGTCCATCTTTGACCACCTTCGAATGTGGTTTGAATGACCTGATTGTAATCTAACAGATTATGATCAGATCACACCTGCCTACAAGGGAAATCTGAATGTGATCTGATCGCAGAGTGTGGATGTTTATGTAAACACGTCTGCTGAAAACACAGGCCTGAATCCAAACTTGGTGGCAGCACCAAGTTCCTGTTTTGTCTTTTATTGTCTTTATAGGATTGTTAAAACGGTATAGCCTAAGATGGATGTATGTAAATGGTTGGGTTTTGTGACATTTTAAACAGGATGATTTTTCAGATTTTTCTCTTGTCACATATGCACTATATTGACTGGAGAGGGAATTGTACATTTCAAAATTGAGGCAAATTCATTTTTCCACAGAAAGGGTCCTTTAAACCTCCAACCACCTTGTCCAGTGCTACTCTAGCCTGAGGTGTGTTTCAAATAGTCAAGCAGCCCCTGCAAGCAGTTCATCATCCACTGATCCAGAGCAGCTTTGAGTATAGATTATTTAGACACCAGCAAAGCTACACAAACCCGAGTTATTCAACGTCTCCAGCACTGTCCCAGCCTGGGAGAGATTTTGTTAAGTTCAGGCACTCCATTGTTTAATGCCACTTATGATATCTGTGCAGACCTGGGTGCGGTCATCTTTCTGATCTTTTAGTGTCAACAAATCAATCTATCTTAGTCCATGCAAAACTTATTACACATTTCTGTGTTTATTTGTTGAACAGGCAGATAATGTGTTTAAAGATGGATTACAGTTTATAAACCTGATTTACCTGAACACCTCCTCAAACAGGTTTTGCTAAATCAGCAGCTCTTATAGCATGTTTTTCACAGGTCTTTCGACAGATTATAAAACAGATATAAGGGTGTATAATAATCTGGCTGATCCTCAACACTGGCTGAAAAATTTGTAGTGTGATTTTCTCTCTGTCTAGTTTATAACATGTTTTACAGTAATTACATTAATGCATATGATGGGCTTATTTTATTTTAAACAAAAGTGATTATAATTTTAAAAAAATGAGTTCAGCCAATGTCAAGATTTCTGGCTACTTAAACTGTTTAGAAGTGCTCCATCCTAGGGACACATAATAGTAGAGCGGTGGTGATAGGAACTAACCGTCTAAAGCATTTTATGCCTTTAAAAGCTACCTCACACAAAATGGATATGAAGACGATGCCTCTGTCATGTCACTGATTTAGAATAGTATTCAGACAAGATTTTTTTTTATTGCATTTTTATCTTATTTTATGCTACGTGTTTATTTATTCATTTAATACTTTATTTTATTGTTTTTATTTATTTATTTATGGTGTGATATTTGTGCGTTGTAGTCCAAACACAGTGCCCGAAGAAAACGTTTTTTATCGATATCAACATAAAAAAAATCGTGTCATATAAAATCTCGTATAAAGTTCGCTGGTCATTCTGGGTGGTAAGTAAAACTGCGATATAACTGCGGTGGCTGTTATCACTACACAAATCCGAGAACACGATTTTCTACAATACCCCTATTTACATCAACCCATTAAGAGTAACTGTGTTGTCCACGAATAGTTATGCAGAAATTTTAAAAAGTCGGTGGAAGTCCCCTTTAATTTCTGTCGTCTGTGTTTGTTGTTGTTGTTGTCGCCGTCGCCGTGCTCTTCGGCTCTTTTCGGAAAGCTCCGGCCCGTGACGTCAGCGCGTCGCAGGCCGAAGTTCGAGTGATCGAGCAGAGGGGGAGGCAAAATGGCGGAGCTCGAAGATGTTACGCTGGATGGGAAGCCGCTTCATTCGCTCCGTGTGGCGGATTTAAAAGCTGCCTTGGAGCAACGAGGTCTCGCCAAAAGTGGTCAGAAAAACGCGCTCATCAAGCGCCTGAAAGGGGTGAGTTGGCTTCAGCTGGTCGAGCTCTATAAAGCGGGGCGCCTTCGCTAATCAAGTTCACTCGGTGCAGAGAGCTGAGCTGAGTGGCAGGCCGAAGTGCTGGTGGCTTGCTGAAGCGGGAATGCTGATTTAGTGCATGCGCGCTGCTTTAAACCGCCAGCTGCGTGCTCACAGTGCCGCGCAGTTCCTCGACTGCGTGTAAGACTTGGTATATGTCTGTTTTGTGCCCCGTAATGTGTTTTTAGCGAAGGGAGTCGTCGGTTGCTCGGTCGTGTGATCCTGAGGTAGGTTTGTGAGTTGACTTCGTGCCCGCGCCCTGTGTGTTTGTAGTCCGCGGGGGCGCGCCCGGCTCTGATGCCTCAGACGGACGGTTGACACTTCGCGCTACGAAACGGCGGTGAACTGGGCGGAAAGTCATTAGCTGAAGTTCTGCAATTCTCCACGGGACTGACTAGCTGGGGAATAAAATTAATTTGGACGCGCACAGAGTCGGCTTGATGGACTTAAATCCAGCTTATACTCTTGCTAAGCCCCTCAAGCTCCTAAGAGTGCCTGTCACACCTTTCAGATGTAACTTAGTTTAATTAGTTTAACAGGGACTCGTTCAACTTCCCTGCTTTCTTTTACTGGGACATGGTGAGGGTCCTTTTTCTCTTCGAGGGGCTGAAACACTTTGCATTTGAACATTTTAACGCGTCGTTAAAGACGATCTGCCCGTCGTCGCTAGTGTGAAGTGACGTTTAGCACCCGTTTGTCCTCTTTGCATCTGTTTTGACATGTAAATCACCGACTGGCTCCCGGTGAAAAGCAGACAGTCCTGTGCTTGTTATGGCCGGGATAGTTTCTCTAACAGCCTGGTGAACTGCGCACTTGACGCTCCTCCCACCTGGAGTAAAACACGGCCTATAAACAAACACCCCTCATCCTCCTCAGTGGACTCAGTCCGGCCTGGACAGCGAAGCAAAGCAGCTTAGTGAAGAAGGAGAGACCCCTCAGCGACCATGTGCTCTGCTCACTCTGTCTGTGGATCTGGACACGGTGTACTCGCTGCGCGGTGGGATCAGAGGTTTATATCCTGTTTACTGCTCTAGGGGTGGGCGATATATCGCCTGACGCCACACCGGTATAGCTGTGACACCGCGATGCTGATTATCAGTGTTAGCAGTGTGTTTATACACAGTAGCGTTTAAAACTTTTAAATTAGTCTTTAAGTTAATATACTTCTAATTTGTTTAAAATGTGCAATTTCATAGCTTTCACGCAATTATGGAAACACCACGAGGCTGTAAGTACAAATTAAGGTTAAGGTTAAATTAGCTGAAAAGGTGATTAAGGATGGTGAGTGTGTTTGCATGCACTTGGTCTTGATTATCTGATGATAACTGTGATAAATTATTCAGATCGACGTGTTTACATGAGTATGGCAGGAATCAGATTTCTGCAGCCAGCGAAAAAAACTCATAGGCTGTGTATAGTATACAATATGAACATGCATCATCCAGGGATGAAGAATATTTAAGTCCTTGTCAAGAATGTAGTTGGCTTCAGTGTCTCTTCAAAAGTGGTGTTGCGATGTTGCCTGTGTCGTGTTAGACACCACTTGTTTTACTTCTCGAACTGCAGTCTGTTTTTGCACACAGACAGAGAAATCTGAGAAACGTACTTAAGAGATGAATCAACTTTGTCAAACTAGTTAGGGAACTAATTTAGTACTGGATTAGTTGGTGACTTGTGTCTGTGACTATTAGTTGTCATCACACATGTTGCTGTGATTGTAGGATTTAGTTGCAATTTAGTTCAAACAGATGGATTGGTGTTTTTCAGTTTACTTAGGCAAAAAAAGATTTATTTCATTGTGGCTGCCTTGCAAATCTTTGGTTTTAAACTTTAACAGGAAAAAGAACAACAGTTAACTTTTAAAGTTTAGAGTTTTTTTAACGAAGAAATTGTTCATTTTGTTACATTTCTAGGAACTAATCTGATCTAACAAACTAGAGTTAGATGTTTGCACAACCACTTGAATAATCATATCATAATAACTGTGGACATTTAGTTATGATCAGATTTTTTATTAGGTATATGTAAATACACAGATCAACATAAAGAGTTTCAGATGGGCAGACAACATAATGTGAATATAATAATGTAGTGGCAGGGTATTATCATGTTATTCACTTTGTTCAAAGAACTCCTGGCATGAAATACAAGAGGCAAATAGTGTGTAATAATAAGGCCGATATTGCGTATATGTGCGTATATGAAATTCTGAACTTTAAATGAATCTATCATGTGGATTATATTTGTAATGCTGATATTTTCCATGAAATATTAGAGCCCCTGATGCTCTTTAATTTCGTGGTAGAATGTTAGCTACGTTTTATTTGCTCTCCATAGGCTCATAGTTAACTGCAGCGTTTTACCTCTATTCTGGTTTAAAAGGGCAGTTCAACATAAGTATACTTTTGCTCTGAAAATCTGATCTCTACCCCAATGTGTAAGTCAAAGCAAACTTTTTTGGGTTTATAAATCTTTTGGCATAGTGTTGTTGTCTTTAAATTTTAATATCAGTAATTTAATTATTATTAAATAATATAATTTATTGTGATACTGTGATAAACCTGCAAAATTATTGCACCATGTAATTTTATCAGCATTGTCCAGCCGTGCTCTAAAAAGCTTTGCACTTCTTGTCAGTGATGGGTTGGCAAAAAGTTGTACTGATACTGAGTTTCTTAAAATAGAGCATCAAACATCTCAATTTGTCCGTTACCCTTTTGGTCTAAAATTAAGCAATGAAGCATGAAAGCGAGAGAGTGAATAACAAATCGCAACAGGATGAAATATGCGACAGACAAGGAATCAGGAAAGAAATGACTTAAGTGATCGAGTGAGCAAGTTAAAAGTAATTACATCTCTCTGTACGTTTAGGTTTATCCTGTTAAAGCACTTCCAGTGAGTTGTAACAGTTGTAACTGAATTACTTCTTACAGATTAAGTGTTACTAGGTGGTGCATGTCGTCTTATTCCATGAGTACGTCCTATCATGTGTTTCCTGTGACGAGTTCGCCATGCTAATACTGATGCGCCAGGCTGACAATGTCTGTCTGGGCGCAAGTGAGTTCAACTCAACTTCTCACACGTGCAGTGTGATCTGAGGAAAACACATCTGCTTCTCTCTTTTAGGAACTGTAAATGCATTTCCTTGAGTGTTCACATGTGGACCGTTTTAGTGTACTGTGATCTAACCTGTACTTTTGTCTCATGTCTCTGTTTGGGTGCTGTTTTAGGCCCTTATGTTGGAGAACTTGCAGAGGACGTCCACCCCTCACACTGGGCTACAGCCCAATTCGCAGGTTAGTAAAGTCCCCTTATGGGTAATGCATGCTTGTTCATGACATTGTTAGCATCTGCCTGTGATGTGTTTCCTGTGATGAGTTTGCCATGCTAATACTGATGCCCCAGACTGACTGGGTCTCTCTGGGTGTAAATGAAATCAGTGAAACTTTCTGTTCTGAGGAAACACCAGGTACCTCTCCTCCTTTTTATCCTAGACTGTATTCTGTTGTTTGTAACCCAGTATTTTATGTAGCAATAAGGACTACTGATCAGAACCTGGAAAGAAAAAAAAAAGAAAGTCAATCTGAAAGTGTATCTGTCCAGTCTTGTCCATGTTGCCCAAAGACTAATGCTAACCCTTTAAAATGGGCTACAACAAGAGCTCTCTGTAAAGGCCCATGTAGCTGTGAGGTTTTCATTCCAGAGAAATAGAAGTGAAGTGAAAACCTAAAAACCTGCAGCCACGCTGTCTCTTTGCAGATAAAAAGTTTGGCAAAGCTCTGGTTACCTTTTTATAAGATGTTTCTTGTGATCGTTCGCTGAATTGGACTGCACAGGGTATATATTTCCTTTCTGGTTACTGTTGCTGGTCTGCTGTTGTAGATTAAAGAATATTGATTTAGGTTCAGTTTTTACCTGCCTGTGGTGTGAAGTAGCTCTAGGTGAAGGTCTAATCCTGAGTGACTGCCCCCAAACAGGGTCCCACCAAACCCTCTTGTGGTGCAGGAAAAATGTCATGTGCAGCAGCAAGCAGCATATGTACATGAGGAAACAGGGCATTCTGCAACTATAAAAAAGCTATATAAAATGAAATCTTCCTTCAAAGCTCTAATTAATTATGAATGAAAGCAAACTAATTTGAACGTGTGCAGTAAACAGCAAGTTACAAAACTTTGCGTAAAGTCGGAGGCACTGCAATTACAACATTTTTGGCAGGCACCGCTTGCAGTGTGACACAATCCTAGCTTTAGACAGTCAGTTAGCCTCAGCTGTGGAGAGTGCTTTTAAGAAAGGCCAATACACCATAATTAGATGACCAAGGACAAGTCTGACCTACTGCACTAATCTTCAGTTGTGATTATTTCATGAGAAAATAGGCCTGGACAATAAGGACAAAAATGTTATCATGATGATAATTTTATATATAGTCTTTATTGATGAATGTATTGCTTCAGTGATCAAAAAAATTTACCTCTGTAATTAGTTGCTTTTTTGGGTCGTTCTGTTTTGATTGCTGTAGTTTATTGCAACAACATCGGTTCGGCCTTGCTCTGCATGATGGCACCACTTGTAGTTATCAAGGTGCTAAATCACCTAGCATGGGACGCTAGCTTTCTCCATCTCTTTCAGTTCACACATACATCACCCCCAGTTTACATTAGTTTAAATTGGTGCTGCAACTAACACAAGTCCTTGTCTTTCTTTCCCCTTTTGTGGTTTGAAAAAGCATGAATACTGAAACGGTTAAGTCTGCAACACCCAAAGCATTTCACCTGTAGTTATGTGGAGCAGTCATCGCTCCAATCAGATCCCATTCAGGAGTAGTCACTTTTCCTGTAGTTAAAACTGCCACCAGGGCTCTCCAGAATAATAATCTTAAATATTGGACGCCACATACCCTTTTGTGGGACTGTGTGGGCAGGAACAGGATGGAGCAGGACAAGTTTTAGTGGGAGACTGCGAGAACGGGATTAAAATCAATCCTATGCAGACCTCCAGACTAAGCACATGTGGTCTACATAGCATCTGGAACTTGACCTTGAAGTTTTCCCCTTTTTGTGGTTCAGATAGGTGAGGAGATGAGCCAGAACAGCTTCATCAAACAGTACCTGGCCAAGCAACAAGAGCTCCTCCGCCAGAGAATGGAGAGAGAGGCAAGAGAGGCAGCTGAGGCAGATGGTAAGACACAGTAAAGCACTTTTAACCCCAAAAAAGCTAAGTGACTTCTCCGTCACCACAGCTATCTATGTTGAGCAAATAAGAACACCTTTGCACAAAGGTACAAACACGTGTTGAAGATATTGTTTGTGCCTGTGATGTGTTTCCTATGATGAATTTTGCCATGCTAATACTGATGTGCCAGACTGACTGTGTCTCTCTGGGCACAAGTGAGTTCATGTCAACTTCTCACACGTGCAGTGTGATCTGAGGAAATACCAGGCGTATTTTTCTATTGTGTAGCAGTAAAAGTTATGGATCATTCTGTTCATTACACAGTGTTTTCTGTTATTTATTACCGGTCAAGTTTAGGCTTAGTCTTTTGTCACATTTAAATGTTTCTGGCAGCCTGACTAATTTCAATAAGATTAGTAAACATACAATTCAGCTTTTAAATGGTTGTTTCTTTTATTGAAGATGAAGATTTCTTTAAAGCCTGTACCCCAAAAAATAACTGCAGTGTAAATAACTGCCACTCCAGATCCTTTGTTTTGGTTTTGTGTGCTTTGGATCATTGTCCTTCTGCATGACCCAGTGGAGCTTTTGGTCAGGATCTTCCAGACAGACGTTGTCCTTCCTGAAGCAAAGTAGCTCTAAATCATCACACTTCCATCACCATGTGTGACTATTGATATAAAGTTCTTTCGGTGGAATGTGGCGTTAGCTTTAAGCCATATGTAGTTGGACCCATCTTTTTTTCCTAACACTTATCCCACACCTCTAGATGTGTTTTGTCAAACGCAAGACAATCCTTAGTGTTTTTCCCTGGAGTCCCAGAGCCTCAGCAGCGACTTTTTAAACCTTTCCAGACTTTTAGATTTCAATGAATTTAGTTTTGCTTCTGAATGTCAGTCTCTATAGAACATGGTATTGTGTGCTACGTTTTGAGGCCTTTTATTTATTTCACGTGGCAAGACTTCATTTTAAGTGATGTTTAGGTTCAACATGTCTGGCAGTAATCCTGTCTGGGGGTTGTTAATAAAATTGAACCCAGCAGCCAGCAGTCAATTGAATTTGGTTAACTGGTAGATTTTAGTAGATAAGGGTGCAGTCACTTTTTCACATACAAAGGACTGAACAGCATTTTTCCTTCAAAAATGAAACCATATTTTGAATACATGTTGTGTTTACTTGAGTTATCTCGGTATAATATTAAAACCAGTTAGATAATCTGAAACAAACTGAATTAAAGTGTTGTGTATTTCCAACTGTGACCTTTGACCTTTGCGTTTTGTGGCCTTAGATTCCAAGAGTCCTGCAGGCCCTGAGGAGGATGACCACACAGAGGCCAATGATGATGATTCGCCTTACCTGCCAGGAAAGGTTAGCACACACATTTTCTGAACAAACACACCGGCTCCAAGAAGTCTGCCGTGTGGCTGACCAAAACACGGCATGGCAGTTCACCTCCATGTTTAAAATAAAGATCTATCTTAAGTAAGCCAGCGTGGACTGTGACATGTTCAGTTTGAGTTGCATGGCTGCATTCACAAACACTGTAAAAAGTTAAGCGGGGAAAAAAAAACCAAAACATTAAATAAGCATATGGATTTACTGGCTTATTTCGTCCTTATTACACATAACATGTCTTTTGGCCATGTGTTCAAGTCTGCCTGATCAGCCTTTTCCTGTTTGTTCAGTGCGCTTTTAGCTGTCAAGGCCAAACAAAAACTGCATTTGTAGCTCAACATGAAGTGAAAAGCTTTTGAAAGCAGCTGTAAAAACAACAGGAGCATTTGTGTGTTAGCTTTTGTTTGTAGTGGTTTGCCAGAGATTTGAGATGTAAAGTAGATTCTTCAATGGCTAGAATATGCTAGTGAAGTCAACAGTAGAGGACTAGAACTTTAAACATGTACGGGATAGGAACTCTTAACGTCATCCTGAAATTAAAACATTTTTTCTCCTTATCATCCCAAAGAAAAGATTTCCTTAATTTTCATTTTCATCAATTCATTTCATAATTGTTTGTCACTTTGCACCAGTGGACATTAAAAAAAAAAAAAAAATCTACCGATTTGTTCAGCCCCCCCCCAGTTATGATCAAGCAAAAATGAATAAGGTGTGTCAGAGGGCCTTTTGATTCTGTGTTTCACTTGTAATTACTTCACAGTATAACCCCGTAGTTTTCTATTCATGGTGACAAGACAATTAGAGTCCACATATGTTCCTGCCAAATCCACACTGAATTTCTCTGTGTCAAATTTTTAAAGTGGTTATTTTATTTTGAAGAATATAATTAATAAAAATATAATGGAGAATACTATATGGGTGACTGTAAACGTCTTAGTTTTCCATATCTAGTTTTTATCTTACTGTTATTAGTCCTGTTTAACTGATTTAATTACTGTACAGAATGTAAAAACACTAAGTACAAATATGCATCTTAAACTTCTTGATGGGCCGCACAATTTGCATCTATTTTAAGTGTTTTTTTTTTCCCCCTTCTGTCTTTTTAGCGTCGCAAGGTAGCATCTCGTCACACATTGTCTCGAGCAGATGATGTCGAGGGAGGGGATCGTGGAGGAGGTTTGCCGCAGGATCCAGGTCTGCCAGGAGCTCGCAGGCTGGATGTGGGCTCAGCTCCAGTAGCCCAGGAACACCCTGATGCCTCTACTGGGAGAATCTGGCGGCCCTCGTTCTCTCAAGAGGAGGTTGCCACTCCCTCTCCTCCCCGTGCAGTTGCCTCCCTATCAGTCCGTGTGGTTGGTCAGCCAGAACAGCAGGGTCTTGTGCCACGTCCACAAGAAACAGAAGGGGCTGCCCCCGTTGAAGCTGGTCCAGCACATTCGATGCCACAGCTTAGTCAATCTGCTCGTACTCAGGAGGAGAGTGACGAAGATGAGGACGAAGATGAAGATGATGATAGCGATGAAGATGATGAGTGGGGTCCTTCTCAAAAGAGGAAGAATGCCCGTGCTCCTCCCGTGCACCATCCACCAGCAGCCTCTGCACAGCGTTCCCGACGCAAGCTTCAGCCTCCTCAGCACATCCCACCTCAACCCCAGCCTGCCCATCATTCTCCCCTGCAACTCCGCCAGCCCACACCTCCTCCATCACCACCCCCAGAACTCTCTTTTCCCCTGCCGGACACCCCCAGGCAAAGCCCCCCTGATCAGGATGAGCCTTTAGCCCCAGGAGAAGGTGCAGCAGTGGGATTGAGTGGTGCTTCTTCTCCTCCATCGTTGCAGAGGCAGGAGTCCAGCTCTAGCTCCAGGTCCAGCAGCCCAGAGCCACCATCCCAGCGCAGACCAGGTCCACTTAGCCTTTTGGTGCGCAAGATGGAATCTGAAGGTGCTTTTGATGGCGGCCAGAAGAAGGAGGAAGATGAAGAAGGAGACGGAGCAATAGAAGAGACAGAGCAGGACAATGCACAGATGGAAGTGGAGCCCAAGACTGAGACCAGTGCACTTGAGATCTCTAGGGAAGCGAATGACATTCAGGCCTCTAGTGGTGCTGTGGTTTCTCCAGGTCAAGAAAAATCACCCCAAGTGGAAATGCCTCAAGAGGAACTGCCTCAAGAGTCTGAACCAGTAGCCACTACCATCTCTGCTACTGATGACGGGGCTCAGGACTCTGAGGCTGTGAAAGAGACTGAAAAGAAAGAAAAACCCGAGCAATGCAAACAAGTGGAGGAAAGGAAGGATTTAAGAGAGGAAAAGGTAGAAGAGAAGGAACCTGAGAAAACCAAGGAGAGTACCCATTTATCGTCAAAACGCCAACGTGAGGAATCTCCCTCTCAGGGCCCCATTCACTCCCATCGTACATCACCTACCACATCCCCGCCTGCTGTTCGTAAGCGACCACGGATGTTCTCTGAAGTTCCTCCACCTGAATGTCTCCTGTCTCCTTCCAAACCTGAACAGCCGTCAGCCCATGTCTCTGCACCACAGCATGCCAACCTAGGCGATGCAATGGAGACAGAGAAGTCCACTGCAGCACCCGAGACGCCGGAGAAGGATGATGACCAAGAAATGAAGCCTCAGGCAGAAATGGATAAACCAGTGTCTCCGCAGGCACCTGAAGCAGCAGAAGACAGTAAAAGTACCCCTTCTGTGCTTCCTCCATCACCACCACCAGAGGAAGGGGAAGCGGAGAGAGCAAAGGAAAAGCCCAGAAGAAGAAAAAAATCGCCTGAACGACACTCGTCTTCGTCCAGTCATTCTTCATCCTCGGAATCTGACTCAGAGTCCTCCTCCAGTTCTTCAGACTCTTCCTCACAGGACAAAGCCAGTCCACCAAGTAAAAACAAAGTAAGTGTTTGGCTTGGCTTGTTATCGTTCACTCGATATTCCATGTTTGCTTTTTGATCTGTTTCCTGTGATGAGTTTGCCATGCTAATACTGATATGCCAGACTGACTGTGTCTCTGGGCGTAAGTGAGTTCAACTCAACTTCTCACACGTACAGTGTGATCTGAGGAAAACACAGAAAAGATGTTTAATTTACAGATCTCATGGAAACACTGAAGGTGACCCTGTGTCTTGTCTTTATGTGCAAGCCATGAAAATGCGTTGTGAAGGGAACTGCGTTTTATTGTTTTTCTGTTTTGCTCTGCTAATGTGGCTTTCGTGTTTGTTTAAATCAGGACGAAGAGAAGGAAACTACAAGAGCAGTTGATGCAGGAGAAGAGAGAAAAAAACCTTTCAGGTTAGCAGCTACAGCTTATTGACACCACACACAAGTTCTTTGTAATTTAATAACTCTTAAATTAATCAGGCATAAACATGCACCACCTGTTTTTAAGGGTCAGTATGAATTTATTAGCTTTGATTATCTAGCAGGGTAATTTGTAGCAACTTTCCAATCCACATGACAGGAAGGCGGCTGTCAGCCTGGAAGAGTGCGTGCTAATTTGGCCACATGCTATCCATTCAGTGTTCAGCTGTTGTCAATTAGCCCCCGAGTTAAATCAGGTTTGGGAGCAGAGGGAAGGACGAGCATCTCAGTACCAGAATGTAGAACAGCAGTAAATACATGAGGGGCTCTTCTTATTCCTGGTTACTGTATGCTCTGCACAGTTTTCTGTTTACCCAGCTCTTAAATACGTCACCCAGCAAATAGCCAACCTGTTAATTGCTTGGACTATGTTTACACTGGAGGTGAGAAGGACTCAGATCTTTTACTTTATAGTACTTCATCTTTTTTATATAAAGTAAATCTCGAGCACAGCTGTTTTTGTTGGATTAGTGTTTCAGGTAGAAAAGTGTTCTTTGGCATAGGCAGGTCAGCTTTCTCAGGAGAGAGAGAGACCATATAGTAAAAGATAATCTAAACAACCAAACAGCAAAATCAGATTTGGGCGATAAATTTGATCTAGGACACTTTTAACTGCAGTCTGAATGTAGCCTTAGTGAGTTAATACATGTGTAATAGATGAGACAAAGCACAGAAACGTGCAGTGTGTGAGGTCTGCAGCCCTGGTATTGGGAAGCTCTAAACAGCTCCTTTCTGCCTAATTCTGTCTGTATAGTAACTTTTATCTGGATAGTACAATTATCTAAAGGCCAAAATTCTACACTGCAAGTAAAGTAACCTTCATTTGCCCCCTTATTTTTTGTGACCCCGTTTAAGTCTTCTTCAGTATTTGAAGGTGGTCAAACACTTCAGTGGCAACCCTTGATGTTGATGTTTGTCCTATTTGTGCATATGGTTTTTCCAGCGAGTATGTCATCAGTGCACTGCTTACATCAGTAGTCCCAGATCAGGGTAAGAGTGGAGTAGAGCAAGAGCGTAGAGATTCTATATGCTGCTCCTGCCGTACACTAGAGAAATCCCACTCCAGTGTTTGATCCAATTAGTTCATTCATTATGACTTTTTCTTTTAATCTTGAACACATGGACCAAGTCAGGCACACTTTACTGCTTGAGTCTATATTAAATGGAAAAACTAGAGGTCTTAGACTCATGGAATAGAGCTATCATGTGGTAAGAGAAAACGCACCCAAGTTCCTGAAAAGCCACTTAAAAATGCTCAACTCGCCTCCTGTAACAAGTAAGTTAGATTCTCCAGAGAGCATTGTGCACAGAATGCTGAGGTGAAACGTCTTCTCAGACGCATGATTTTAAACAAATGATGCTAAAAAGCTAACTATTGGAACATGGGTTTAACCATGGCTGGATGTCAAATATCTCTTTTTTATAAAACACAGAGTTTCAATGAGGATCTCTTTAACATCAAGATTTTTTTGCATGCCCCTAACATTATTTGTTGCTCCTCTGTTGGGGACCATTGCTCTAGAAAAAATCATCAAACTAATTGTCTAATTCTTGAGTTAGGGTGTTTTTAAGCATTAAAAAAAACGAATGTCTATGTGTCAGTATATGTCAGCTTAGAATTCTACCACATACACTGACTCATATGGATACAATACTTTTCATCTAAATAGTGTGTGTGTGTGTGTGTGTGTGTGTGTGTGGTGTGCGCGTGCGCGTACGTGTGCGTGAATTTGAATATGAATATGATAATTTTAAAGGAGTAAAGGACGGTACACAGAGACATGGCATACTTGTGTCCTTCATTGTGATCCACTAAGGTCATAGACACTGTGCCTGGTACATACACACCACTTATATTATGTAATCTACTGCAGTTCCCAGAAGCTGCGCATCAGACTAACCAGAGGATCTGATCATAGAACCTGCATTTTATTCTTATGAGTGACGCACAGCTGAGAGAGAGATACCACAATAAATCCTACAACCACAAATCAGAAACAGTTGCCAGAGTATGTTAAATGCAAATTAAAAATAGCATTTATTTTTATTTTTGCAGGCAGTCTGAACCCAACATATTTCATGTTTTGTCTGGTCAAACTCATTTCAATTGTTAAAATACATCCATTCCTGCATTTCAGGGACTGTAACTTTTATTTTGTAATTTATAAAAAAATAAAATAATAGTTGGGACAGGGGACAATTTAGGGCTAGGAAAGAGGGAGAAATAAAGATGTGATTTTCAAAAGGTGATTTGTAATTGAAACATATGGTGATTTGGTACAAAAGCAATACCCACAAATGGTTGAATCCTTCGGAAGCAAAGATGAGCAGCAGGTCTTTAGTTTGTCAACAAACAAATGTGTAAGAAAATTATTTAATTGTTTAAAAACATTGTTCCTGAAAGAAAGACAAGGAATTGGGAGGAATTTCAGTGTATTAAAGCCTAAGCTAAAAAACCAGATGGGACTGCATCAAGTCAATGTCTGATATAACCACATGTGCAGGCGATTACGTTGATGAACCTTTGTCAAGCACTACAATAAAGTTACATTCACAAATGACACTCAAAACTTCACTGTGCACAACAGAAGTCGTATGTAACCCAGTCCAGAAGCAGCATCAACTTGTCTGGGCTCTGAGGCATCTGGGATTAACCATGACACAGTGTACTGTGGTAAAATCAGTATTCAAGCTCTGTTTTTGGAGGCAAGGGACCATTCAGACTGTTCTCACTTGTATGGGGATGCAGCATTAATGCAGAAAAGTACAGTGAGATCTTAGAGGAACTCATGCTGCCTTCAAGAAGATGTCTTTTCCAGGGATGTCCTGCATTTTAAACAAGACAATGCAAAACAACATACTGTACACATTACAAAGGCCTGTCTGAGGGGAAGGTACTGAGTACTGGACTGGCCTGCCTGTGGTTATGGCCTGTCCCCCAATAGAGAATATGTGGAGAATTGGGAATGACAATGGCCCTGTACCAAACCACACCATAAGGTGTGTTTGTGGGAAGAATGGAATAAAATAACAACTGATGGTTTTCATTGTTTGGTATCCTCAATGCCAAATCATCTATTGGGTGTTGTGAAAAGGAATGGCAGCTTTGCCAAGCAATAAATGCTGTATGACTCCAGCCTGGAATGAGTCACAGGCCTGAAATGCAGGAAAGAGCGTATATTGATTTAAATATGTTGGGTTCATACTGTGAAATAAATCAAATAAAATTCTTTATAGCCTTCCAACCTTTTCTGATTAAGGTTGTATTTCAGAGACATGAAACAGAATGGACCATCCCATGTCCCAGACTGACCTGCATAGGTGCCTGTGTAAAAGGCTCAGCAGGACCCCATAGCTGAACCATTGGTCAGCTGGCAAATTTCTGTACTTGTGGCTGCATCTGAATTGCTTAAATGAAACATTCACATCTGCTTTAGTTTTGGTAGCTCATGGTTTCATTAAATATAAATGCCAGATCTGACCAGCGTGTTGATCCACGTGCATAACAGATTAAAAAACACAGCAAAGCCAGGTGGGCAATATAACAATGTACACACATCAAAAGTATTAAGATTCTCATGAACACCACTCCTTTTGAAGAGCACAAAAGCACATACTTTGGCATATGCAGTCACTTTTGGCATTACCTTCAATGGAGTATGTTTATTCCTAATCAGAACTGATCTTGATTATGGGAGATTATATTGAAGTGGCTTGGCATCTTAACCAACATGATGTCGCCTAGTCAGGCAACCATGTGGATCCACATGCGAGTCAGCCCCTGGTAATGTATAAGTAAGCAGACAGGAAGTTTCATAATTATTCGGACGCAGTCCGTGATTTTGTGTGTGTGTGTTAACATTGTATACTGGCGTCTGGATTACTGTCAGTGACATCCTGTGATTTTATAAACCGTCGAATTAAGACGAAGATTTATTAAAAATCGGCATAAAAAGGCATAAAAGGCATAATTAAAAACAATGCGATTTCAGCTATATATGGATATTTTCGTGTATGCAGCAGTTGTGTGCAGGTTTTATTTATTTATTTATTTTTTTAATCAGGCGTTCAGTGCGGCAGCCGCTAAGAAAAGCGATGTGGTCCTAACTGAGGAAGGCCGCGTCCTAATGTGCGCGCTCGTGTTCTAGAACACTTACGTTGTGCGTAGACGAGTGGCTGACGGCTGCGTCTCAATTATACCTGAGCTTGTGGTTGAGACCAATTGGAGGGGTCTGCCATGCTGCGCTTTAGCTAAGCTTTCTAGAACACGCTCTTTAAAGCAAACGAGTACGCTTGGTAGCACACTAGTGCGCGTGTTGGGACGCGTCCGAAGAGCAAAGGCAGAGCAGCGTTCTGGCAGGTCCTCCTCCTCCTTTTCCCCCCTCTGCCCTGTAGCTCTCTTCAACATGGCCGCTAAGTGAACGCTGGTCTGCATTATCACCGACGCATTGCACAAGGAAAAAAAGCCGAGAATCCTCTCACCACGTTTCAACGGCTTTCAGCCGCAGCCTCACAGACATGCTGTCCGACGGCAATAAAGGCGGGTAAGGGTGAAATTGAAAGTGGAGAGGAAGGGAAGGGATAGAAAGGTGAGGGGGTAGTAGATTTGTAGAAATGCCCCACGGCGTCAGTCTGTTCAGGGGAAACCAGGCTGTGCTAACGCCGGCCTCAGCGTTAGCATAGGCGGCTACATTTGCTGGCACCACCGCTACTGTGGAGAAAGAAGTCGAGCTGTTTGGATGTTATAGAGGTGAAGCTGTTAATCTGCAAAGGTTTGGCTTCGCTTCGTCTTCATGTTCTGCGTGGTGGTGGGGGGAAGGGGACGAGCAGGCAAAGGAGCCCGGCTGGGTGGTGGGAACATCTCTTAAGGAGAAGAGAGAAAAATGGAGATGAGATGGTCAGAAAGAGAATGGGGTTAACACATTCTCCCTGGATTCACTAATGCCCGATTCGCCTGTGTTTTAGTTTCCTCATAACTTTCTGTTTCTCTCTGTCTCTCTTTTTCTGGAATTTTCTTCACATGTGGGGGGAAAAGGCCCTCAGGCCTGGTTTAGCTAGCATTACCTGTTGCTATTGTAAGGAAAAGGTGGCCAGGTAAACACTGTGCTCAGTTGCTTAGTGGCTTGGATGCAGGTTAACCCTTGGAGCTTGTGGTTTCACACGTGTTGGGTCTGCTTGTGTGTTTCTGTTCTCTCTGTCTTTGTATGTATTGTATGTAATGTTCTTCGTTTTGGGACTTTTCTTTGTGTTATTCAGCTCCTCCCCAATGAAGCCCCCCCTGGTCGTTAGGGAAACCGGGTGTGTGCTGTGTTGGGGGAGTTTTGCAGGCAGACCCCCGTGGGACCAAAGGATGGTTTGCTGTCAGTGGTGGAAAATCACAGAAATGAGTTTCTGCTTGTGAGACAAACCACATGCACCCTGACACTGCTGACCAATAACGGTGGTCTGTTAATATTGGTATTGTGGTGAAGGCAGAAGGAAGTGCTGATCAGACAGTAAGAGAGGATGAATCCAGTCCTGACTTTGAGCAAATCTAGTCTGGCATAGCACTCTTTAACATGGGTGTCTTGGGCAGTAGAGTGTTGTAGTGTGAGCCCAGCTGTTAGGTGTAGGAGAGTGCTTTATTTCAGGATGGCCCATTTTAAAGTATACATTTTGGGTAAATGCTGGCTTCATATTTGGTAGATCTGTTTGTTCATGAAAATTCGGCTCCCAATTTCAAACGTCAAGATATGAGCCCCTGTCATAGGTTTATTTTTGTGTGTGTGTAAATCCAGTAAAAATCCCTCTTTTCCAAATGCTTGGAACTTCCTTCCCAGGACATGGGTTTTGATGGGATATTTAAGAAGGGTGGTATTGGGCTTAGGAGCTCCTTTGTTTTTGGAGTGACTGTTTTTGCCCCCCCCCCAATAGTTACCATGGGTTAAATGCCCACTTGACTTGAAACTAAGGAACAGGATGGATGTACTTGGTTTTTTAAGAGTCCCCATTACTTCCTGCGGTTATGGGCCAGGATTCATTTTCATGTTTACCCTACGTGTACAGGTATGAAATGCGTGTTGCAGTTAGTGGCCGTGGGTGAGGGTACTCAAAGGACTGGAAATGCAATCATTAGGGCCAGCAGGTCTGTTTCTAACTGATAGTGTGACCTAATGGCTAAATAAGGTTTGATGTTCTTGTCCTAATGGCATAGGCTGCTTTTGTATTGATCCATTCTGTCATCCCTGGCATCCATCTCTTTCTAGCATCTGTTTTCTGATGGTGTCAGATGCTCCCAGATGCTTTTAGTTTATTTTATGTCATTAGTGTGTGGTGGTGATAATTGCATTGGTAGAATTTGGCATGTAGCCTGTATCTGACTTTTTTTTTTTTTCTGTTGTGTTAATGTGAGGCGACCACCCCCCCACCCCCAGAGCAGTTGTGTCAATATAGTCCTTTAATGCTAAGAGACACTGCTGAGTTTCACATTTTCTGAGATTTATTTCAGCTTGATACAAAGTTTGATAAGATGAATCAGATGTTGTTCTTCAGAGGATGCAGCATTCTACAGTGCTCTTGTCATGAGGATGGGCTTTAGCCTATCAGCTGTTTTTGGGAATCACAGACAGATTGCTTCTGTTGCAGCAGCTACTGAGTTGGACAGTTTAAATGTCAGAACCCTGAGGATGCGTGGCTTCATGATTCATGAAGAAAAGCATAACCTGTTCAGCTTCCTTATCAAGTAGTCAGTGTTTTCTATCGGTTCTAATCCATGGCATAGGATGATGGAGATAATTACTAAATAACGGATATTCTATAGCTATAGATAAAAAGTTACAATAAAGATCTTGACCTAATAAACAAACACATTGCACAAATAAAATTATTCACCTGCAATTATTAAAATCTGCTTTAGACCTATTTTCCACACATCGAATGAGACATTCACTGCACTTTACCACCTCACACACCCACAGATATTTGTGATCCCATCGTCCTCATGAAGCACCATCTGCAGGAGAGTGAAGTTACTACAACCTTAAATACTAAGGTGACATTTTTGTTAGTAGGTTTCAGTAACAGTAGCTTTAACGATAACCTTACATATTATGTTTTGGATATCTTATTATTTAAAAAAAGGAAGTAATTAAGATGTAAAAGTGCCGTTTCATCAAACTGTACCAAGCAAAGTTAAAACAAAGTGAGCATGGCAGGTTTTTAGGGTAAGCTTGTGATTGTTGTTTGGTTTTAGCATCCTTCTCTGTGGCATTACTGCAGTACTTGCTGTGCTGAATCTGGTTTCTGGATAATGGTAGTGTGACAAATCAGATGCTCCTCAGTCTGTAGGTCAATAGCAACCTCTCTGGTTTGCTTGCTTGCCATCATGTGCACCTCATGATGCTACTGTCATTAGTTACAAGCTCACATGCCTGTGAAGGCCACACTGAGCTGCTTGTGACTTTCTTTCCTTGTTTGTCACTTCTGATTAGGTGAAGCGAGTCTGTTAGGGTTGTTTCAGGAGTGTTTGTGATCCTGGATTTAGATTTCATTTGTCTGTGTGAATGCCTGTGTTTTTGACCCTGACTTTGGGTGTCATTTGGCTGCCGAGTTATTTATAGGTGTAGTGACCCAGATCACCAGCCTGAGCCACCTTACCTCTCCCTCTCTCATTTTGCTCATATGTGTTCTCTCTCTCTCGATATGCAGTCTTTGCGAGGCCTGTCGAATGTCAGCTCTTCATTTAACTTAGCTCCGACAAGAGCGCTAACTGTGTTTACTGATTCTGTTTGGACCGACCCTGCTGCTTTGTATTTCTGTCTTCTGCCTCCTCCCACTTTTCTCCTCTTGTTCCTCATCTCTCTGCCTATTTCTCAGTGGTGATGTAATTCTCAGCGCATTTTCTCTCTCTCTGTCTCTCTCTCTCATTCTCTCTGTCTCTCTCTCTCTCATTCATTCATTGCACTAGGGATGTGAAGCAGGCTGCAGTCGCTGAACCCACAGGCCCCGTTGCTATGGAGCTTGAGGAACACCCCGAGTCACAGGGCACACTGGCCCAACCTGCCCCACAGGGGGCGCCGGAAGCTGCAGAGTCACGCCCTGACGAGGTAATGAGGCCTTCTTTTACAGAGGCCTGTGGAACAAAAAACCCTAAGGAACAGGGGAGGGATATAGAGTGAAAGTATTAGAGGAGGTATCTTCACATTTGTCTTTGTAAGTAATATAGAAAACCGTCTCTTAGCGTTAATCGCAGTGATGGTGCAGCATCGTAACGCTCATTATGTAATGTAACATAAGGCAGATCTAACAGATGGATGCTGCTCGAATGTTCACTGCCTAACAATGATGTTTTCGCTTTGTGTAATGCACCTGAGGAACGTATGTAAACAGTTGGAATCTTTAATATTTCTAGACACTTTCCATTTTTTATTACTGTTCCAAAAAAACTCTTTTGAAGCTAAAACTTTGCTAGTTCAATCTGAATACATACATAAGTGTTGGAAGACCTAAAAAGAAACCACATTATTGATCTATATATATTTTTTCTTTTCCTCTTAAGATTTGTAGCTGTAAACATTTAAAATATATCTTTCTTCCAGAGAAACCTTCTTCCTTCCTCTCTCCCTCTGTCTCTCTCTCCTCTCTCTTTGCTGGCTGTTATTACAGTGTCAGGGGTTGAGGATGGCTAACGGTGTGTGAAATTAGACAGTGTTGAACTTGCTGGCAAGTGTGTGTGTGTGTGAGGGAGGGAGATGTGTGAATGTGATGTCTAAAAGGTTTGTTACACATTAGGGTTAGTTCTGTTGGAGCAGAGAAAACGACAGAAGAACGGATTAATAACCAATTAATAGGTTTGTATATGCATGCATGGTTGTGATTTTCTTTATTATAGCACTCATTTTCATGGATGAAACCGTTGAGCAACACTCTCAAAGCTTGTGCAGATGTGGGCGAGTTTCCATGAAGACTGTGAATGAGTAATGCACCACTCTTAAGACTGTATAAATTTAGCCTAATGATTGGGTCTTACAGCAGTACATATGTATTTGTTGGGTGTTATTAGGCACATTTACGTGTATAAATCTACTATAAGAGAAATTAATAATCCCACTTCTCATTGCTCTGTTGTTGAAGCTTTAAAAGACCTGGTGGAGGAGACTTTGCCTGAGACAGGAGATTTGTGTTCTATGGGGCCAGTTTAGATTAGCTTGTAAAGTGTAGTTGTGTTGAAATGAGTAACCCTGCTCTCTGGAAAGTTTAAGGGATAGAAGTAATCCTGATTAGGCAGGAAGTAGAGCCTCAAAAGGACCAGATGCATTACACATTTCAGAGACACCTGCCTAGATCTGGCAGTTTGCTTTTTTAATTATTTATGAATTGTTGATTCACTTGTTTTGTGAGCTGTTTGACGGCCTGTGTGTGTATGTGGGGTGACTGAGGGAGACTGGATTAAATGTTATAGACCTTGACAGTGTGTGGAGAAAGAAAGCCAGGCTCTTTTTCTTCCTTTCCCTGTTTCTGTTTTACTCTTTCCTTCAATTATTTGCTTGTTTTTTATCACTATGGTTTCATTCATCTCCCTCTCCTTCCTCCTACTAAACCCTTATCTCGCCCTCTCACTCTCTTTTCCTCTGTTGTTCCTCTCTCTTGATCTGGTGGTATGACTGTGTTGTGTTTTTAAAAACCCACTGATTGCTTTGTTGTGAAGGTGAACTCCCTTCTTCCATTGCTCATACTGGTACCTGCGTTACTACCTCCACCTCTCCTCTACCTCCATCACCTGCCGAGCTATGTCCCAGCGGCTCGGCTGCGGCTGAGCTAGGCCCCCCAGACAGAGTCGACACTGCACACTTAGCATCACCTGACGGAATCCTGGCGGATGATTGGCCACGCTGATCACCACACAAACTGATGTGGCCCCTGATTGGACTGCTCGAAGGAAACCCTCAGAGTTGATTAGATGGGGGAAGTGGCAACTGTTTTGAGAAGATGCCACCTTTAATGCACCTGCCCTTGTGGGTCATCTACAAGTCCTGCTAACTTGCAGCCAGACATTACAGACTTCTCCATGCAGCAGGATAGACACATGGTGGTTTAAACGCTGTGGCCATCTGTGTGTTTGTCCTGCTAGTTCCGCAGCATGCCTCCCTGCCTGGACTTCAATGGACTCTCGTTCCCCTTCAACCCTTCAGAAACAGCCCTCATCTGCTGTACTCCTACAAACCCACCACCTGTGTTAACATGTAGAGCTCGGACTTCCTCTGCTCTACTGTTTTGACTTGGATCAAAGAACAAGGCTCAAGAGCTGAGATTTACCAGTGGACTTGTTTTCTGTCTGTGTTTCCCTGCAGGAGTTTGACATGCCTCTGTGATTTGCGAGGCATCAGTCTGGTTGCTGCCACTGGCTGAACATTTTGGTTTTTGATGTGCATGTCTTACCATCATTGCTCAAAGAAAGACATACAAACTTTCCGGAGGAGCAATAAGCGGCATGAGCTTTGTCAAAGGCTTGTGTGGAAGCTGTTTTCCTGCCGTTTTAAACATGGACATTTATATTTTCAGGAAAGGAGTATATGGACAGTGTGTGGTCAGTCCAGCCTTCAGTCTTTCTGACCCAAAGCTATCTCAGTGGATAAGTGTCTGCAAAAAGGAAACCTGCCAGGGACCTTAATCAGCACCAGCTTGGGGATTTAAAAATGCCATTGCGCTGAACCTTGTCTGCAATGTGGATTATGGACTTTCGCTTTATAAGAGTGATACACTTTTTCAGCAGGAGCTTCGGACTGGTTTCTCTCAACATGCTCTCTGTTGAATCGAACAAGAGCTCTTTGGTATGAATATCCATGCTTCCATAGACTGTACCGTCCGAGTTTTCTTGGATGCTTGAAACATCACTAAATCATGTCACTCATTCATCAATGACTGTTTCTGTTCATCAGAAATCACAAAGACTTTGTCACTTTGAATCAAAAACCCCAAAAATTACTCCTTCACAAAAGATCCAGCAAAAAGAGCAGTACCTGTCAGCCGGCCAGTCAGCACACTCAAATTGTGATCGATTCCCGTCCTCACTCCTCAGCCTCTTCTGATTGGACCCTTGTTGCCTAGATACAGTGCACACTGCCGTGTGGTTGGGCCATAGCCAAGCCAGTGAGGAATCAGGTGTCAATGGTACCAGGAAATACCCTTTTTTTTCCCAAGATGCATTTATTTTTAATAAAGTTATTTAAGGGATTTTTTTTTTTTCCTTAAAAAGCAGAGCAGATTTATTTTAGACATATTTGCCTATACGACACTGTTTAGATTAAGCTGGGGATGATTAGGTTTGTAGCTTTATTTTTACTTGTGGTGGAATAGACAATGGGTGAGCATGCTTTTCATAACATTTAAGTTCAGTTTAAGTTGCTAATTTATGGATCTGTGTGTCTTTTGGACAGACAGCGAGGCAGGTAATGGGTTGAGCATTCAGAGCCTCTGTCTGTAAGATTTAACTTATCTAATATGATTTCATTGATTGCTTTACGTCTCCTCTCTTTTCTTCTCTTTTCTATCACCTCCCCCCTTTTCCCTGCTGTCCCTCCCGGCCTGGTGTTTGTCTCTTTCCGTCTCATCCCTCCCTGTACCCACTTGGGTCTTTTTGTTTTCCTTTCTTTTTTTTTGTCATCCTCTGTCTTTTCAGAGTACCACTCCAAAGGCATTTGCTGCACGCAAGATTTCACTAACTAGTAAGTAATACCATCTTTTTAAATTTTTTTTTTTTTGTAGCTATTATGACCATACTTCATGGTGGTCCTGTTCATCCCATGGATTATTAGATAGCCTTGCTCCAAGCTGCATTTGTTTAACTGCTGTTTTATTCATTTTTTTATTTATTTATCTGCAGGTACGAAGCCAGAGGGAGCATCACTGACAGAAACTGAGTCTGGTGGTGCTGCCGGTAGAAAGAGGAGGTGGGGCTCCAGCACAGCGGTCACTGCCAAGAAACCGTCGATTAGTATCACTACAGAGTCACTGAAGGTACACAGTTGTCGAACTTTGTCGAAAGTTGTTTGGTTTTTCTGTCTAGTGATTTGTCCACTTTCTCTGCATGTGTTTTTACCTACATTGAATACAGCTTTAAAAATCACTTGCTGTTTGTCCACACATGTTTAGCCATGCGTTTAAATTTTTTTTGGTTGTTGCTGTTTCAGCATTTCAATTTGTTGTTTTTTTTTGTTTGTTTGTTTGTTTGTAGTCCCTGATTCCAGACATAAAGCCACTGCAGGAGGCTGTAGTGGAGCTGCACCCAGATGAAGGGCATTTCTCTGGGGATGAGGACTCCAGCCAGCAGGCTGATCATGAGGAGGACCAGGGGCTTAAGATTAGACGCACTGTAACACAGGTATCTGTGCAAGATTTAGAAGTGTGGTTTATTAATAGGAGTCTGAGAGATCAGTTTTGTAGCTCCTAATGGCCATGCTGCTGCTTCATTTGTATGATTTAGTGTTTTTTTTTTTTTTTAACAGGTTGTCCCATCTGAAGGACAAGAGAACGGACAAAAAGAAAAGGAGGAGGACGATGATGAAGAAGAGGAGCAGGCAGAAGGAGAGAAAGAGAAACCTCAGAGGAATCAGAGGAGGGAGAGCTTGTCTGAGGTTGCCATGGAAACGCACGGAGGTGACCCTAAGAAAGGTGACTGTTTTTGGTGCTGGTCTTTCCAAAACATAATTCTAAAAAGTAGAATTCGCGTTCCTTTTCATTCAGGCAGACTTGATATCCCTCTCAGTCCTTACTGGTAGGGTGAAGTTGTCTCAAACACTGACCATTGGTCTTTGTACTGAATGGTTTGTTTCCTTTTTCTTATTTTGGTTTTTGCTTATATTCTTCAGTGACTCCTAATGATTCTGTGGTGCGGCGCTCAATCAGTCAGCAAAAAGTGTCTGTTACTATTGATGACCCTATACGCACAGGCCGGCAGCTCTCCCCTCCCCGGGGGAAGGTCTCCAGCATTATCCACATCTGCAACCTGGTAAGGGAGCGCTCTGTATGTGCTTTGGGAAGGATGAGGTTTATGACTCATGGTTGAAGTACTGTAATAACCAAGTTGGCCAAGTGAAGTTCCAGTAGTCCTTACCACTAGAAATGCTTGTGGTTTGTATAGCAGACTAATAAAAATACACTTATGAAGTGACATAATGAATTTAGGTTGTTGCTGTGCTAACTAGTTAAAGTGTCTTAGTTTTCTCCTCCTGTCCCTCACTCGTTTTTTGTTTGTTTGTAGGTACGCCCCTTCACCTTGGGCCAGCTTAAAGAGCTGTTGAATCGGACTGGTACGGTGGTCGAAGAAGGCTTCTGGATCGATAAGATTAAGTCACACTGCTATGTCACTGTGAGTCTGTCCTTCCATCTCTTGGTACTACATCTGTTTCTCATCTGTTTGACTTCTTTTTGTCTTGTGGTTTACTTGCAGGATGTTTATGGAAACTTGATCTTGCTGATGTCATTTAATGTTTCTAACCAAGCCTGGTCTTGTTTGATCTTCCTTATGCAGTATCCCAGTAAAGAGGAGGCAGTGGCAACTCGTGAGGCACTTCATGGTGTAAAATGGCCCTCTAGCAACCCCAAAGTTCTCAGGGTGGACTTCTGTGAACAGGATGAGGTATTTCAAATGTTGTTGATAAGATGAGACATGGCTGTTTTTTTTAGTTTTGTGCTGGAACTATGAGGCTAATATAATGAAGCTTATGGTTACCAGGTTGGTACTGTGCAGACTGAATGTCTGGCATCGCACTTGCCTTAAGTGCTTAGTGACAAATGGACAGTTGAAAGCTTATTTCTGTTTTTATTCAAATAAACACAATACTTAGTTTTGCTGTGAAGTATACTGTTAACTTGCATTCAGTAGACCCCCATGTGTCCTAAAAGCGTTCTATAATTCTTTTCTTTCTTTTTTTTAAATAACCAGCTGGACTTCCATAAGGGTCTTCTGACAGGTGAAGACCCACGAGTCACAGTTCCTGTAGTCCGCCCTGCTGTTCCGCCACCCCTCATGCCTCCAGCACGAGAGAGGGAGAAAGAGAAGGAAAGAGAGAGGGATGTAGGTGCAGTAGCAGTGAGGGACCAGTGGGCTGAGAGAGAGCGCGAGATGGAGCGAAGAGAGAGGACACGGTCAGAGCGCGAATGGGACAGAGACAAAGTGCGAGACTTTGGCAGGGATGACAGAGATGCAGGCAGGAGATCCCGATCACGTGACCGTGACAGGAAGCGTAAGGAGCGAGGAAAGAGCAAAGAGAGGAAGGCTGAGAAAAAAGGTGTGTTTGTGGTTTAATCTAACAAATGCTTAGCTCCACTTCTTTCTTTCTGCCTTCCCTAATACACTGTTCTTTGTAATAGAAAAACCAGAGGAGCCTCCAGCCAAACTACTGGATGATCTTTTCCGTAAAACCAAAACTGCTCCGTGTATATACTGGCTGCCACTCACTGAAGAACAGGTCAGAGACCTGTGCACACAATCTCTCCTAAAACTTTGAAATCCATGCACTTCTCTATCAGACATTCCCCAGATTTAGCTCTGTCTCTTTCATTTCACAGGCAGCCCAAAGAACTCTGGAGCGAGCAGAGCGGATGAAGGAAAGAGAGAAAAGGAGGAAAGAACTACAAGAGGAAGAGGACAAAAAGCGCGAAGAAGAGCGAAAAGAACGAGCACGCGCCCGAGAAAGGGAGGGTGGGAATGCAGGTAGTGGTGGCGGAAGCTCTAATCGGCCAGCGGAGGGAGAGAGAGACAAAGAGAGAGAAAGAGAGAGGGAGCGCGAGAGGGCTAGAGAGAAGGAGGGCGAGAAAAGGAGAGACAGCAATAGAGGTCGAGCGAGCGACTCCAAGCCCACAGGGGGCAGCAGACGCTCGCGGAGCCGCAGCAACCCATCCAGGGACAGACGACGCTGAGTGTGTGAGAAGAGAGCGAGTGTTGTGTGTGTGCGGTGCTTGGAAGACGTTTGGATGCCCTCTCAGCCTACCGAGGCCCAAATATGAAGCAAAAGTTCAACCCTTAAACTCAACTCGTTGTAATGTTTCAAGGGTTTATTCCCGTTTAGTTTTTTTATGATTACATTTATACATATTTTGGTTGTGTCACAAATATACTGTTGTATCTGCTGTACATCATTTTTATTTTATGGGCTTCCATCAACTTTTTTTTTTTTTTTTTTGAAGTCTAGTTTTACTGTTGTAAACATTTTGTGTTTTCAGGATAAAACATTAGTCACATACGTTTCCCCACTTTCAGCCTGAGATGTTTGCATCAGGGCCCCCCAGTGTTGGAGGAAATTTCCTTTGAGTCTGAGATTGTGACAGAGGTGATTAATGCTCCACTTTTTTGGTCTTTATTTAAGAAATCTAGTTAGAGCCAGCTGTGGCCGGCGGGCAGTAAACGCAGTGGGGAGATGGACTTTATTTCAAGAATAATTCTTTTTAGTTATTGAGAATTTAATTTATTTCTGTTGGTGCGAAGATTCCCCTGATTGAATCATTTTTGGCCATTGAGTTGAACCAATTCTGAGGAGTATTGGGCCCTGGCTTCAATCAAAACCTGCCAGACCCTGAAGCACTGAATGACCGACTACTATTACCTATCTCTCCTTAGTCTATCTGTAGAAGGGTGCTATTATGAAGGAAAGCCAGTATTTGGTTAATGCTCATCTCTCCCTCTTCATTGCCTCCATCCATGTGTCTCCCTGCTCCTTCTGCTCCTGTTGGAAGCTTCTAGTCCTTTCAATACTTAAGTGTCATCCTCTGTGAATCAGATAAGGGAGAAAAGTAACCTTTCTAGAGAAGAGAGGAACAATACGAGTTTTAATAATGTTTTAAAGTTTTGTTTTAGTTTGAAAGAGAAAAAGATTCCTATTTGCTTTTTGACTGTTTATTTTTCTTCTGAGTATGCAGAATGTATAAAGAATAAAAACAAGAAGTGACTAAAGGAAAACGAGCTTTGTGAACGTTATTTTAAATAATCTAGGCCGCTGGAAATGTGGGTGCTCACTGATCTTTTATAGGTTACATTACTTACATTTACAATGTACAATTACTTGTCTTGCAAGGTTGATCATGTTACAGGTAGGCCTGTGTAGTGTTAGCAGTCTGCCCAAGGACTCTTACTGGTGTATCACAGTGTAGTTACCCAGACCGGGATTTAAACCTCAGTCTCCCACATGTGGTGGTGGCTCCCTGGCAGATAGTGGTATTCTCTTCTGAGCTACACCAACCACATCAAATTAGGTTAGGCAAATATGAGTGTTCTAAAAATGTAGGAAGTAGTGTAAGCAAGGGAGTTTAGTTAAGTGCTTGCCTATTTCAGAGTATTAAAGGCTTAGAGTGAGAAACTTCACTATGAAAGAAGGAGGTCTGTCTGAAAGTGTTACAGGATCAGATTTTTGGAGATGTGAACAGTCATTCAGTTTGTGCAGTGTCCTGTTTTACTGTCCTGAGATACCAGAATTTTGGTGATGGGGGGGAGCACATCTGACTAATCAGAAAGCTGTTTCTCAAGTCATTTGGAAGACTGTTCAGGTTTCACGACTTCAGTGCAATAGATATTTGACCTAAAACTGTTTTTCATCCATTCATGGTGGAGAGGTCCATGCAGGGTGTTGTATGGTAAAGTTCTCACTTTAGATTTACCAGTTTTACCAACCAATCCACTCATGACTCTTTAATATGCAATTTTGAATAGGAGAAATAAAATGTCTACTGTTTGCATCTGTTAAAAAGATACTGTTGCTGGTGTGTTCATTCTTGTGGACTTGTAGAGTAGTACTGGGAGTAGTTTGCCATGACAGCCTACACTTTTAGACACTCTGACTGAAAGTTAAGAATTAAGAAAGTTAAGGAAGTCAAAATTCCTCCAGCTTGAAACAAAAAAGACGTCCTAATGGAAATAATTTCTAATCAGAATCAGAGTTAGGAGCAGACCTGCCATCATGAGCACATTTCCTGGAGGAGTGAAGCGATCTGCAGACACTTGTTCCACTCTGTAATACTGATGGGTGTTATTAACCAGTCTGGTGGTGGTTCTATAGATTTGACTTGTTCTGTCCTGCCCTGTACATGTAACATACTTCCAAAATGAAAGACTCCAAAATACAGACAGAAAGAAGTTTATTAATAAAGACAAGATACAGGAATGTTTTTTCTCTTTTGCAGAAACACTTTCTTTAAAAAATCTCTTAAAAGGTAAACATGTTCATTTAAGTGCAAAATCTTTGCTAGTGATATTAAATATTTTTTAAAAGTTAAGCAAAAATCCCTTGTATTTTCTTTTCTACAGCAGACATGAAAATATAAACAGTAGCTCAGTGTGATGTTTCATACTCCCTAATAACTTAGTAATGTTGACAGTGATCATCCATTCAGAGAACAGTTACACAGAAAGATTTGTCAGCAGGCTTGTGTCGTTCACTTTCTGACCACCAGGGGGAGGCAGGTCCCTGTAGCTGCAGGCTATGCACTTGAAATGTATGACCTCGAGTTTGAAAACAAAAAATATCAGTCTTTAAAATCTCTGCTTTCAGTGTCAGAATCTGCAGCCTTATTTAGGACCGTGAGGACGCGGGAAAGAAAGAAAGATGGAAACAATAGATAAAGACAACGGAAAGGCTTTACAAGACAGCAACGTATAACCTTGGTCACAAATATGCATATGTCAGTAAAAAGCAGTGTAGGTTGGTCCAACGGAAAAGCTACCTCTCTGCTCAGTGTGTGTTGTGCGGTGGAAGGCTGTGGGTGGCACACACTCTGCTCATGTGGCAGGAGTGGCAGAGGAGGTGGGAGTCCAGAGGGAAGCACTGAGAACCCGGCTTATCAGACAGCTGTTTCCCGCACTCCTACACAAGAACAAACGGAAAGAAAAATGGTCAGTATTACTCAGAAACACTCGGAAAGGTTTGGGATGCAGCACTTTTGGATTCTTGGATTGAGAATAGAAGCCTAAGATTTAAAAGGTCCATGATTAAGAACCTAAATCCATTTCTGCTCTCCAGTGTTGGTCAGCACACACATGTTCAAACATACAAATATGGTCCTCTGCAGCTGCGTTCTCCACAGTCCTCAACATACATGCATATTAAGACGATTAACTGATTTGATGAAACATTCAATCAATCAAAGTTTAAGGCTGATTTTTTTTTTAAGCATCAAATCTGCTAGCATGCTAATAGTGCCCTCTGCATGCCTTACATTCAGAACAGCTGCATTTCAGAAACCATTACATGTTAAATTGTCATCATTTTGTAAAATGTATGTTTATATGTTATTAAATAGACTGTTTAAAATATCACTGACATTATTGCATTCATTCAAAAGCACATGTAAAATGGCAATTGAAATATGAATGAATTTTCACGTGAGATTTCATTTAAGTGCTTGTATTATTAGTGATACACTTGCTTCTCATTATTCATCATTATATTATTCTCATTCAAATGTCTCCACAGTCCACACGTGCTAAAGGCAAACTGCTTCTTGTCAAGAAGAAAAAAAAAGTTAAAAATAAAAAAGCCAAGTTGTGTGTTTTGACTACGGTTCATTTCACTGACATCCACAACCACATGTCAGCAGAATCAAACAGGTACAGTAGACAGGAAAAAAAAAACAGAGATAATGACATTTTTGTGGTCAGAAATATCTGCGGTTGTACTCGTGTTTCACAAATACAGCAACAGCCATTCCTGTTTTCACCTGAACCTTCAAAGGCAGAGAATCTGAAAATGTTTTCTTGCCCAGTAAAATCAGCATAGAATTCAATTTATAGAGAAAAATCACCATTTAAATCTCTAAATATTGTTTTGAAAAAATATAATCAGAAATATTTTCCCAAATCCTTCATGCAGGCATTAACAGGTTTCAGTAATGATTCAACATTAGCAGAAAATGGACGTAATATCAGACAAAAACAAATCTGATCCCAAACTCACAGCCACACTCACATTATGTAATGTAATGTTAGTTTAGTGAATAGTTTTAGCATGACAGCCCATTTTTACATGATCAGCTTAAGGGAAGTGCTTCAAGTACAAGCTTATTTTAAAGCTCAGTAGCTTTCACTTAGGGGGAAGAAGACTGACTGCTATCAGTAACATTCAGTGCTCAAAGTGTCAATACTGATATCAGAAATAAGTGGTATTGAGCCAGCTCTACTTAAAACTTAAGAATAACAAGACAGCGAATTTTCATTACAGCAGATGACTCTACCTTACCTAACCTAACCTTACTGTTACTATATTACTCCTCTACTAATATAATCAGGAAAAGATCGGTACCAAAGGCCTTACAGACTGCTTACCTCACAGTGATAGCACTCAAAGTGATAGTCTTTGTTCATGGACACCACCCTGAGAATCTCTTCACTGCCCTGGAACATGAAACAACACAGTCAAAACAAGTGGAGCATAATCCCAGCGCTGGGACCACCACCCTGCACTGTTTCATGCCATCCCTGAATCATTCGGGTTTGGAACCTACCTGATGAGTCAAAGCTACTTTAAGGAAACCAGTAACCTCTGCATAGCAACGGTTTCCAAGGACATAACATGGCAAACATTGCTGTATAAAAAAGCACTTCGTAATCCCAGTCTTACACACTACATGCCTTTTTTCCCACCTCTGTTCAAGCAATGGGACACTGACAAAGGCATTTATGATAATTACTCAGATTTAATACAGTTAATTACCAAACGCATGTTAAAGGATAAAGAAAAAAACATTATGCACAGGACTGGGATAAAGAACTGTAGTATAGAGACACTCCACAGCACAGAGCTCTGGACAAGGAAAAGCTAGAAAGTCTCTCTCTAAAGCCTAGTCATAGGCTCTGTTGCTAAAGCAGCCTGTTTTTAAAAAGTCACTCACCTCAGCAGGTAAAATGGGTTGTAAACAGGCAGCACATTTAGGAGCAAATGTCCTAAAACACAACAGACACAGAAGACGGGTCACAAACTCAAATACACCACAAACTTAAACGCAAACTGCATCAAAAGTAGGTCTCTTACTTATGACTCCATTTTACTACTGTAATTAAAACTTTTAATTGGTTCGGCCCGAGATGGGTTAACAGTTTCTTTGCTCATGGCTGAATAAGCATCATCACACTGCTGCATCATAATCATCCTCTTGTTGTATCTTACTCAAGAGACGTAAACGGGCTACTGTTCGTAGGGCTGTTATTAGCCTAATAAATGTTTTTACGACCGACAGTCATCAGATAACTAATTACTCATGTCCTTCCTGCACTGACCTGTTGTAGTCTGAGACGCAGTAGACATTGTTGAGGTAGTCCACTGTGAAAGGCACGCCATCCAGAGTTTTTGAGCAGACAGTACAGCGGAAACAGCCTGGATGATACGAGTTCCCCAAGGCCTGTAGAATCTGACACAGGTGAAAAAAAGAAAACGTTCACATCACCATATGCATATATTTTGGATCTCTTTTTCTGTCTACAGCATCTAATTAACTTTCAAACCTCCATGAGATTATGTTTCCAAAATATAAAGTGCAAAACAAATAAAACATTTTATTAAACTATTATCATTGTCATCAGTGTTGGAAGTTACATAGAGTATCTGCAGCTAACTATAATCTACCTCTATCTATTCTTAACTATAATGATTTACCCTAATCCCACACAACGTTTGGAGTCATTTGTCATATTAATATTCTCAAAGTAGAATATTAATATCAATAACATTCTGCTCATGGTAGTGCACATTTTGAGTCACTATATCCCAATGACGAAGATGTTTCATCTCTACCAGTCGATGCTGTATGTTAGACTAAAAAATCCACTAGAGGTCACCGAGTCGTTCAATAGATATGCCTTTTCCGCTTTCATCCATAAAGAGCAAACAACAACCAAACCACTCATCACACACATGTGGACTTCTTGGAATTTGGAAGGCAAATACATATTTCAGTATATTCTAGTTTTAGAGGTTTTATTGAACAGAACTGTGTAACTTTAACATGCGTTACCTATCGGTCCGTTTCGTTACGCTAAAGGTGTCTATCATAAACTAATGTAATTCAAATTGAACTTGGTTTGTTATTATTGCCCCAAACAAATAAAAATGCAACATGGTGCGGATTTAACATGGGGTGGATGCTGGGGTTAACCCCACTTCTCAGGGAGATTTTGAGTTTCACTTATGTTTTCTTATCGTATCTACACACAGAATCTACAGAAACTCCAACACCAAGGTGCAAACAATGTTGTGTTTTAAGAACACATGAATCTAACAACTTTTTCTTAGGACGTTTCTTTAAAAATGATTTTAAAAATCTGTGAATGCGGCTCTTATTACAACATTAATAAAACGTTTTCCATTATACTTTAGCTAACTGTGTATTAAAATATTATAAACTACCGGCCAACAGACATTTTCTGATGCTTTTCAAAACTCTGTAAGAAGTCATCAAATGATATTTGCAAATACATACTTACAATTTTCTAAGTTTCTACAGTTCTTCATTTGAGAATTTTCTACAACTCTGTTCACCATTCCAGGACATCATTTTCCTCTCTGGTGTAATACTAATTATCTGTAGTAGCACAGGACTCATTCTAGACATTTATCTGCAACTTATTTGGTTTCTATTAAAACCAGTGTGAAAGGTCCCGCAAGTCTGAATGGTTTGGTTATGGCACATTACCGCAGTATGCATACCTGCTCCAGGATCAGATGACCACAAACACTGCACTTCTCAGCAGCCGCCTGGAAGCCAGAAAACTGAGGGAGGACACAAGAGAAAAATAAGATGTGAGAGTGAGGTAAGTGATCCAAAATACATACCACAACTTCTTTTTTCTCGTCAGTACATTAATTCAGGGTAACGTTCAATACAAATCAGTGAGATCTTCAACATCTCCCTTACCATGTAATCCTCCTTACAGTACACCGATCCACTGACATTGTAGAAGTCTTTGTTTCTAAGTGTGCGACCTGAAAAGGTGAAACAAAAAAAAAATCATCACTATAGCCACCAATGGCAGGGACATCTGTTTAAAAGCAGCAATCAGATTAAAAGTTTTGCTTCTATTAAAGTTCTTTCCTCCAGTGTATCTTTAAAAAAAACAACAAAAAAAATGGACAGCACCAAAAGAAGAAAAAGAAAAAAAGACTTTCAGAATGATGTTCCACAAGACATTTTTGTCTTCACCACTTCAATCATTAAACAGTCATTCAAACAGAATGACACAGCTCTACTGTTAAGGTCACAGCCACTGGTACTAAAACTTGTGATTAAAATATTATGATGATGATGATGATTTTTGCCACTTGGAGGATTCGGAACTGACATAAATGCGCTAAACCAAATACGATCAGTTCAAAATATACTGAAATATTTTGGCTGACCTTTGTTAAACCTTTATAACACAAGTAATGAACTTAGGTAAATGAACAGGTAGATGCACTAATGCACTCGCAATCATGCTACGACATTTATAGCAAATGACTTCGCATAATCACATAAGTCTTTGTGCTAAACATTCAGCATTCTCTGCATTTTGACTTAGCAATTTACTTCAGTTAGTGTTATTTAAATAGATAGTGGATTATTCCATCTAATCCCATTAAAAAGCAAATACATATGTTTAGCTAACATAAGTGGAAATTGTGTTAATGTGCGAAGAACGTTTCAGGAATTCATTTAACTTGTGCCAATCGAGCTTCTGCACAAGTTAAAAAGGGCCATTGGTTAACTTGGCTCCAAAAAAAATATGGCATGTGGTCACTACATTCATCCTAGGAGAATTTTGGGGTCAAGATGTCCCTTTGAAGTGAGTTGCTTAAATTTTTCTTGAGGGAAATGTTTGAAAGGAAAGGTCATTTTCACAACCATCTTAAACACTCAGAACAAAAACAGTAAGTGCAACTGTAGCTTATTTGTCCGGTTATTAAACTCACCACAGGACACACAGGTGAAACATCGTGTGTGATAGAGGCTGTCCAGAGCCTGGCAGGCATTATCTGCACCGTACACACCTTTTCCGCACTTCACACATGTTCCTAAAACACAGTATAAACAACCGTTACTCACTAAACACACTGTGATGCTTATCAAAGACAACACAGCAGTAGTCCGAATTGAAATTGATTTACCCATAAACGCACTCATTCGCTTATCTAAATGGGAAAAGCATCGGTCAAACAATGCCACTCTCACATAACATAACACTGGCCCAGCCTGGATTCTAATACTTTTCTGGGGGACGTGAGTCATGCATTCTTCAGGCTGAGTAATGACTAGCATGTTTGTTTAGCATTTAAACACAGTTCAACAAACGAGGCTTGATCCGCACTCTGGAGCCCTTCCGTTTGGTAACCTACTAACAAACAGAGACCAATCTCATCTAAAACGTAACCAGAAGAGTCTTAGAATTTGCACAGGCAATTTAAAGACAACAGGGATTATTTATCTTAACAATGGCAATGTATTGCATGCAGACACACACCCTGTTGATAATGTGAGAGAGCCTTCCCTCAGGACTCAAATACCTGAACTGCAAGAACACACGCCTCTGCATGCTACTGCATGTAACGCACACGCACACAGACATCCCTGCCCAACGGACTGTACTTCTCCCTAGCGCTCTGGTATGACCCATGGAACACACAGCCTGTAATTTATGGGCATGCATAGTCATTATATGCGGTCTGAGGAGATATTTTTTGCCTGTGTGTAGTCTATTCTGAAATGCCTGTGTGTAGCCTTGGGCGGAGGAGCAGTATATTTGCTCGTGGGCATATGAGTGAGGTATGGAGGCTGGTTTAGAGGCCTGGGCGGAGGGGTACAGCCATAATGTCTGTTTGCTCTTTGCCGTTCTGTGCTAAACTGTGATCTTTGTTGGGACTGACTCAGTTCTGTGGTTTAGACTTGCCTTGACACCAGCGGTAATTTTTTCGGCTCCCAGTCACTGCGGAGGCCTGTGCAAGTCACTGCAAGCCTGACTGGGATTTTCATAGACTCAAGTGCCTTGCACACTCACACCTTAAATCTCCACTAGTCATAACTAGAGTTTGATGTGTTGGAAGGTCGGAAATGGGTGGGTGGGAACGGAGAACGTTTATTTGACTTTTCTCACCAAAGAACTCCTGTCGATCCAGGGCTGACTGTGGTGGCTCCCTCACTGTCAGATGCTCTTCTGGCTGAGGCTTCCCCGCTGGTGTGGCAGGGACTGTAGAAGATGTAGAAGTGGTCACAGGCTGCTCTTTTAGGGTCAGTCCTCCAAGTAGTTCCTCCCCCTCCAATGCCATGTCCCTCAGCAGCAACCTGGTCAGCTCCTGCTGGTAGTGAGTGCCCGGTAGATCGGAGTGTCGCATGCGCTCACCCCCTCTTTCCCCTCGCTGCTCTGTGCCACTCCACCACTCCGGCTCCGCTTTGCGGCCTGTCACTGTTGGGACACTGAGTGCAGGTGGATAGGAGTGACGTCCATCTTGAAAGCCTCTCTCTAGGTAGTCCCTCCACACCTCCATTGGGGGAGCTCCAGCTTTCCCCAATCCAGAGGCTGGATATACCTGGCCTGAGGTGGTGCCACCCAGCTGTGTGGAGGAAAACTGCAACTGCTGGGTTGCAGGGCCAGGCGTAGTATGACGGGTGTCGTAGCCCAAGCTGATCCCACTTGTGCGGTTACTGCTGCATGGGCTGCCCATCGGACTCCCGCTGCCGCCACCTCCGCCTCCACTTGCGGTGCTGCTGGCGAAACTGGAGCGTGGGCTGGCTAACACGGACTCCTGTAGACTGAAGGATGAGCAGGGGCTCAGTGCAGGGCCCGGAGGGAAGAGGTAGCCCCCACCTGAGCTGTCATGGGCCCTCTGCGGAGGGTGGGAGAGCGAGGCCGGCCTGCCACTGTCCCAGGGCTCTCCTCCGGAGCTCCAACGCTTGTAAAACAGGGCCTCCTGCAGAGAAAAACGCTTGTGGCGCTCTGGTTCAGGAAGGAAGCTTGGTTCTGCAGAACCAGAGCGGGCCACCGGGCCATGGGTAGGGTATGGAGGAGGCATGGAGGACAGTGGAGGCTGGGAGAGGAGCTGCTGCCTCCGAACAAGCTGCTGAAGCTCCAACGAATACCGGCGCTGGTTTAGGGCGGCCCGGGAATTTGGGCTATACGCACCTTGCGGGTCACCATGCTCGCCTTGGGACAGCTCTCCACGCCGAACCTGGTCCAAGTTGCTGCGGCCTTCCACAGATTCGGGCAGGTAGCAAGATGCTCGCTGTTGGGGTGACCGGCGCCGTACCGGGGCAATTGTGGGCCCCGATTCCTCAGGCACTGAAGCCGAGGTGGCGGCAGCAACAACGACGCAAGGGGACACTCTTTGAGAGTTGACCACCTTGCTGGGTCTTCCACTCAGGTTCGGACCACATGCCTCCACCGAGCTGAACTGAGCTGGACTCGGAGGCGGTGGGCTGCTCGTCGGGTTGAAGTGAGCAGCTACTGGTGTTCCGCTGCCACTGTTGCTGTTACTGTTGTTATTCGTGTTAGCCAGTTCATTTTTCTTCTTGCTAAACTTGACACTGCCAGAGTCAGGCAGCTTAAACTTTTGCTTCAGCTTGGTGCCGATGCGCTCCATCACTTAAGGTACAGCACCCCCCACCAGAATACTAAAGCAGTGAAATGACACCTGAAAGAGTACAGCTTAAATACAGTATCATAAATACAGTGTCAAATACAAGTTCAAGTAGTTCTACAGCAGGTGAAATGACAGGGACGATATAAAAACGTGGTGATGACAATAAAGCAATATTAGTCTAAAAACAGACCTGTCTAATGTCCTCAGCTATAAAAAATAAATACTTAAAAAAAGAGATAAATTAAGAAATAAGACCTTATGACATTTTCTGCAGGCTACATTTCGCTCTAGTCACACTTAGATAGGTGCTGGATGGAGCCTGAAGGTTTCCACGTAGGGAAGCTCAGGAACAAGCATGTGTGAGGAGAACCATGTACATCCATCTGTTAGTAGACCAAGGAAGCCTCCACAGGCTACGGCTGGCACACTTAGTCAAGTGAAAAGGGTCAGTTACAGACCTCGTCCAGGCTTCCCGAGGCTTTAAATCGCACCAGTCCACAAAAGAACAACCGCTAAACAAACCAGAACCGGTCTCAGTTGAACGGTCCGTCCAAACGTGAAGGTAGCGGTCACATTGGTGGAAACCGCTGCGGATCCTTCAGCCTTTTACTGCAGGCAGCCGGGAAGTGTTCACTCGGTCCTTTGTTTCAGTACGTTTTCCAAGAAAACTGTTGCTGGTACACACAATACAAATAACTCTACAAACAAACAACCTCTTTTAAAGTCCAAAGAAGTTAAGCTTCTCACGTCGTTGGAGAGGCAGGCAGGCTTTCTTCTTCTTCAGCTCTCTCTCTCTCTCTCTCTAACTCAGCTCGGCTAGCGGGCTCCAGAAAAGAGAAGGGGGAAAAAGTCCTTTTCTCAGCTTTTCACAAAAGAGCTTCGTCTTCTCCCGTAAGAGACAGTAAAATCCACGCGGTGAAAGAAGGAAACACACCAAAACACAGAAAAGACAAAAAACAGACTTCCTACAGGAGGCTGGAGAGAACCGCACGTTTCCTCAAAGCGTCCTCACTCTCTCCAGTCCCGTTCAAAGAAAATGAAGAACATCATGCCCCCCTCCAAAAAGAGAGAAAAATAGTGGGAACCTTTAAACGAGAAGAAAAGACATAACGACACGAAACAAAGTGCAGGCAGGCCGCGGACTCGCCCAGGCTTCCTCGGGGGAAGAAAAGCTTCTTTTGAAGTCTGAAAATTAAACGGCATCGATTAACTTTGAGTTTCTTTCTTTCCTGCAGTTTTTCTGCCTCCCCCCTTCATTCCCCCTCTCTCGCTCTCCGTCTCTCTCTCTCTTTTTTTTCCTGACCGGAACGTCTTTCTTCTGGGCAGCGCGGATGAATCGCATCCCACAATTTCGTCACACGTCCAAACTTCTCACATCGGTGTTGTGTTTTCACTGCACTCTGGCTGCCCAGCTAACGTTTTAATGAAGATACCGCTTAGTCTGATGAGAAAGAAAATACCACTTTCAGGTGTGCGGTTTCACCCGCCAAAACGTCTGAAGAAAACACTCTTTAAGGATAGCGAAAAAGTATGTTAACGCGCACTTTGGTAACAGACAAAAGCCAGCAGAAATGCATTAACCAACGGAGGAAGTTATTGGGCAAAACGTGAGAGGTCTACGCAAATATAACGCGACCAGGCTTAAGTTAAGAGTGTAACCCGCTAAAATGTGGTCATATAAGCACTTCTACTCTTAGTTTCTCGTTGTTATTGCAGCCAGGCGGACTAGTTGGTCGTGCCTCTCGTCTGTGGAATGTGCGGAGGGATACCGCCAAGGTCCCTGGCACGGCGTGCTCGGGCCGCGTGTGTGCTCTCTCCGGCTGTAACAATGTGAGTGTGTGTTTTTTCTGAAAATGCCAGACTGCGCTCCATAGAGACCGGTGGCATAAATTCCGGCGGCAGTTAACCTGCTACTGCCGCGGAGCTGTGTCTTTCAAGCCGACCTCCGGACACAAATATAAAGGCGGCGTTGTTTTCAAACTGATCGTTTTTCCTACCCCGAAGCCCCTTGTCGTCTCTGCTCTTGCGGTTAGCAGAAGCGCGTGCGTGTCGGTGTGCCTCTCCCTCCACAGGCGCGTTATCAGCGAGTGGGGACTTGTTGGAGAGCGCGCACACACACAGAGGGGGGTATTTCAGCGCTAAGTCAGCACTGCACGGGTAGATACACAGCAAGAATGTGAGAGGAAGGTTTACACGGCTGCTCAGGAGCCTCTGCTCTTCCACTGGGAACAGCAGCACCTCCAACAAAGGCTTTCAGTGGAGATATATATATATAATATATATTGTTTATAATATTTAATATAATATTATTACACTACAGATATATATCTGTTTATATTTGTTGGACATTGTTTTTGTGTTTAATTTAATTTGGATAATTGGATAAGATGATAAATGGACCAGATGTAAAGGCACTTTGTTTAATGTCTTGTTCCACTGACTTGCGTTAAATGTGGATTAGGTTTTTTCTTTCTCCTATAAAGTTTTTATTTCGGAGATATCAGTGATATATTTTCTGACATATGTAAATCTTAGGAACTGACAGTGTTACACTGCATACTTGGTCTGCACCTTACAGTGTATTGGCATGTATGTGCACATAATGACATATATTTAGGCATTAAAGGAGCAGTGTGCAAGATTTTCAGAAGTAGAACAAAATATTCAAAGCTGTTTTTATTACTGTATCTGCGTCTCTTCAGTGTTTGGTATAGTGTAATACATCTTATGGTGTCGGCTGGGTTTCAATTCTTTACTTGGGTTAGCATTCAACACTATACTAACAAGAGTCCTTTGTAAAGATTCCCTTGCCTACCTGTGCAAGAAATTAAAAAGTTGTAAGTTGCTCTGGATAGAAATGTCTGCCGAATATGTAAATGTGTCTGTTTTGTAGAATCATTGTGCTAGAATCATTAGCTAATATAAATGAGATGTACGCTGGAGCAGGTCCTTTTTCCAAAGAGGCCAGATGCAATGCATATATGGCTTGATAAGGTCAACACCCTCCTTACTATATTCCTTTTGTAATATTGTTCTGCATACAAGGCCTTACTAGATTTTACTCTTCTGCCAAAGATTTTAAAAGCACCAGGTATTTTATTTTAGACAGATATTACAAACTAAGAGAAAGATAATGACTAGGTCTAATACAAAATGATTGAAGTTGAAAATGTTGTTGCTGACATTGTGCTAGATTAAAATGACTTGCGTAGCTAATGTACAGAGAATAACTAAAGAAAGAAATGAAGGAGTAAATCAATAAATAAATTGGATTGTGAGTAAAAAAGTATAATTTTGTCTAATAGTCTATTTTGCCACCCAGAATGCCAAGAGACTGCCAGCTTTGCCGTCAGCAGGCCAATAGTAGCTCATCCTCTTGCTATCAGGAGTGTTGTGCTGTCATGATCCTACAGTAGCCCAGAAAGGACAAACTAAACACGGGCTCTGGAGTACCAGCTGCAAGACCTGGAATAAAGAAGAATCAGTGGTTGCTCCGGGTGCTGGCCAATCATTTTGTGTTGTGAGATGTTAGAGAATCCACATTTTGATAAATAGAAAATCATTTTGATTTAGCACAAAAAACAACAAAAACAAAACATGAAGAAACAAAACTAGGCTACAGCAAAAAACCTGAAAGCCACAGAAAAGGGAGGATGAGGTGGGTGGCGGGCAACCCATAGTCTGGTGCAACAAATCTTACACACTGCTCCTTTAAAAAGTGGTGCATGCCTAGCACGTTTTATTATAAAACATAATTTATATGGCACATGAATATTTAATAGAGCAAATACCTATTGTACACAGGGGAACAGAGCAAAAGCATTCAAAACGGAAACTGGAGGCGCCGTTTTCAGTTCCCATGTAATCAGGTTATGTTAAAACAGCTTTTGCATATCAGTTACAAAGCAGAGGAGTCAGTGAAAATGGACTATTGGACTACAGTGTCCAGCGTATTTAACACTGAGTATAAAACAGAATTAAATAAAATAGTCAACTTATCTATTTATTTATTTATTTATTTATTTATTTAACTCCACCAAACCAGGGCATTTTAGCTGCAACGTGTGACTGTAATACCGATGTGGTCAGAGCGCCATCTAGCGGTACAGTGTGAAATCTGCAGAGTTTTCTAAACCACAGAGCTCGTTGTGGTTGTCTTATGATTTTGGTCCTCTTCTGCTCGCCGTAGTTGTTTTAAAATGGCTGCGCCCTTGAAGATATTCTGCTCCGCAGGTGAGAGAGATTTTTATATAAATGTTCCTCTTTCCGTGTCCGCTGGGACAGTCAGCACAGGCTCGGTTTGATCTGATGTTTTTAGAAATAATGTTAAGCTCTACACTGGGATTTCAGCAGGAGTCAGTCAGGTTGTCGTTGTTTCATCTCCTCCAGTTTCTGCTGGAGCCTACACTGTGTGGATGAATCTGAAGTCAGCTTTTTATTCGCCATCTTCTTGTTCGAATTCTCCCGTCCCACCTTAAGTGATGCAGCAGTTACATTCCTTAAGGTGGAACGGCGTCATTCAAACAAGAGTGGTGAATTAGAAGATGACCTCAGCTTTAAACTGTGTGTTGCTGCCGTAGATTTCCGTTCAGACAGTTTTATGTCATCATCATAATCCTTAACATTATTGATACTACTGTCATTTATAAATATGCCTGTTTTTCTGTTTTGATGAAGCGCTAAGACAGACTGTTCGTCCTTTTTCATCGACGTGTGCCACCTATGCAGGGAAGAAGTGGAGACTGGAGTAAGTAATCAGTATCTTTAAAAGATGGAATAATTTGCACTATAGTAAATGAAAATGTCACATGTAAATGAAGTTTTCACTGCTAATAACAATCATTTTAATGGCCAGGTTCCAATTGCTGGCCAAAACGGTTTGATTACATGTAACATGTGCCTGATACGTGATGTTTTTAAATAGAAATACAGATTTAGTTTAATTGTAATGTTTTCTCCAAGTATTTAAATAAACATCAGTATATTCACATGCATGACAATATATTGAAATATAAGTATCAATGACAAATTTTCATCTTTTTTTTTACACTCATCATCAAATAAATAGTCTTACCAAGAAGGAAGTGTCTGATATTTACTGAGCTACACCTACAGAGGTAGTATCTCTCAGTATGGTTAACACAGCATGCCAGATGTCTCAGCATGGAGTTGTAGACTGTGTCTTGTGTTAATCCAATTCATGCAGCTTGAATATTCTCACACAGCCCCTGCAGATTTTGTGGTAGGGGTGGAGGTGTAGTGACATTCCTGTCGGACAATTCCTTCTGGGTGCAATTACATGTGCAAATATTCTTTTGGTGATGATAGTAAATATGCATAAAAATATGTCACTATGTGCTCGGTGTGTCTCCTAAGACTGGTTCTTATATGTAATAAAAAATGTAAACAAATTGAATTTGCTCTTTTTCATTGACTTTAACTCGTATTTTGTAACTTGTAGCCTTGTTACCAGATAATACTAAAATACACTACATGATCTGTTAAACTAAATAATAAGGACATTTGTGGTTTTCATTTTATCCTCAGAAATGTTACAGCAGTGTTTTTTAATGTGGTGAATAACTTTGTGTACAGGAACGGACTCGCCTGGACAGGATCGGAATATGGTCCATTAACAGATCTTCCTGACTGGTCATTTGCAGGTAAAAGAGGGAGATGTTACACACACACACACACACACACACGTAATGCACACAGTGTAATACACACTGTAATAGGATAGCCCTTGCCATTGCTGTTCTGTTGTAGATGAACACATCTATGAGCACAAACCAGTAGCCAGTGCAAAGCCAGTGGGGCTGCTGAGTGCCTATGTTGTGTGTTGCATCAGTTCATCAACCAGAGTCACAAACTGTTTTGTCACAAGCATCGGCACCAAAACTGTATTAGGGGATCTTTTATAAAACAGATTTTATTGAGTAAACAGATGCACCCAAAATCATTCCCAAGCGTCAGCTGAAGCAGTGTAAAACATGCTGCCATTGGATGCTGGAATGTTGGAGTGGTGAATCACACATCACTGTCTGCCCATGTGACAAATCTGGGGTTGGCAGATGCCACCTACTGGAATTCACAGTGCCAACAATAAAGTGCCAACAGAGTGTGCAGTTATTTAACTGTTTTTTTTTTTTCTTTTTCTTTTTGTGTGGTTGTATTTTTATTTAGATGGCAGGCCTGCACCCCCATTAAAAGGACAAATCAGGAGGCGGAAGGAGAGGGAGGAGTTTGCAGTAAGTTACAGTATTACGGATGAGTTACAGCATCATAGTTGAGAAATAAAGATTAAAACTTCCACACACAAATATGAATCTTTGGATGTTACCTTTAACGGATTTTAGTCAGTTTGAATGTAGTCTTGTCGAGAGTTTACATAAAATCATTTTAGGGCAAAGCCCCAGACCTGGCAGCTCTGTGCTCTGTACATGTTGTCCTTTGCTCTACACATGTGACCCGGCCAAGGAGGTACTTATTAAATAGTTAATTGTTGAGTTCAGGTGTAGACAGTAAGACAAAGCACAAGAACGTACATTATGTTGGGTCACCAGGATTGGGAACTTCTGGCCCAGACCATAATAATGTACTAGGAAATGCAGCTGGTGTGTTTCACAGTAGTGCTTTGCTGTCATGGCCACCCGTGGTATCTGTCCAATGCTTCTATTGGTCTGTATATACAGAATGAATTCACATTGTGATATCAGTACCACTCTGAATGTAGTCAGAACTCAGCCTCCATTGTGTTTGTGTCTTTTCCAACAGAGAAGAGCAGTGTATCTAAATGCAGAAGTGGACCAGGGTATGGAGGCATGGAGCACTAAAAAGGAGGTGGAGAAAAGGGCGAAAGAGCAGTTAACATCATCTATGCTAAAACCTAAAGGAAATCTGTTATTAAAGAGCAAGAAATAAAGAAGCCTAAATCTGCAGCAAGGGTGTGTTTTGTATTTTAGTAAAATCTTGGAGAGTTTTTGTTTTCTTTTATTATTTTGTCATATCTATTTCATGTCTCCACAGCCTCAGACTTCATTACTCCTTTAATGATTTTAATGATCTAGAATATACCTCTGTAGAACGTAGCCTAGCTTCATCCTGCTAATGTAAACATATGTTAGAGGGAGATATTCAAGTAATGCATATCCTGATTTTATTTACATGTCTTTAAACACAAGTAAATGACCATATGATATGTTTAGAAAGCAATTTTAGGGTATTTGGAATGAACACAATGTTCATCGTCTAAAAATGCAGAGCAGTAAGATGATTCCCCCCGCCCACTACCACACAGCTCAAGAGCCTACATGTGGTTAATCAGTGTTAAGTCTTTTTCGCAATGTAGAGTTATGTGTTGAACCAACTCACACATTCAAGGAATGTGTCATTAATTCCATACCCTTATGGTAAAGCCACCACATTACTCATAGTTTCCTGATTGTTACGCTACATATGTACAGGACAGTACTTTCAGCCCCCAAGATGATTTGATTCATGATTTGATTATTAAAACAGAATTCAAATTAAAGGAGCTGTTTGTAAGATAATGCAACCGTTGCAATCATTGCACTTACTCTTCCTACCTGTCCTTGACATTAACATCCTTCAGTATGATTGACTACTTCAGTGTTCCTTCTTCATCCTGTCATGTTGAACTGATGGCTCAACGCTATAGTAAGCGTAAGAGCTAGCTGGTGAGTATGCTAACATTGTAGATATCTCTGCAAACCGATACATAGTTCATAGATTTGACTTGGCCTTAAAATATGAGTTCCTTCTCCCTCTGTTGATAAATGTATTATTTTGGGATGTTTTCAACATAAATCTAACACATTGCTCCTTTAAAAATTATGACTGTAATCATGTTGCAAATTCAGTAACCACTCGAGCTGGAAGGAAGCAAGAGTGCTAGAGTGAGGCTCTGACTGAAACTGTCAAGTTGTTTTAATTTAGACAAATAATATAACTTCTCTTTGATGAATATTTCTGTAGTTTTGCATTGTTCTCAGTGCACTGTTTAACCCTTAGTGTCTATAGATGAACTATAAAGCACAAACATAAGACCTATCTTATGGCTTTTGCCAGTTTCGTTTACTTGTTTGAACTATATCATATTTTTATTTTGTTGTATTTATTTATTCAGATTCTTTATGCAATAACATTCTCAAAGGAGTAAGTCAGCTAATAGCTCACTTGCATTTACAGCTTCTGGTAAACAACAAATAATTATTATTATTGTTTTAAATAATCAATTAGAAATACATGGGGAAGTGTTTACCCTTTCAAATGGGCTTTACTCATGTATCTGCTTCAGCTTCATATGCTCTACAAATTTTAAAACGTTCTTTATGTTAAAATGCTGCTGCTTCATTCCATTCAGCCACTTATTCCAGATGAATCACTCTGTAAGGGTCCTTCATGTGGAACTTGCCACTTGGAGTTGAAGAGTGGAGTGGAGTGGCCAGGTTTCAGGTCTGAAACTGGACCTGTGTTAAATTACATACCCAGAGCTGTAATAGTCATTTTTATTAGGCCTTTGGCAAGTTTAATGGAAAATATTACAGGTTGAGAACTGCAGCCTACCGCATTATGGATATGAGACTGGAATCTGTGGCTGGGGAGCCTGAAGTAAGTGTGCTATCCAGCAGGCTGCAGTGTTTCACCATCCTATAGCACCATCCTCCACAGCCGCCATTTTACTCTCTCGCCTCACTTCTATTGAGGGTCATAAGAGCCAGTAGTGTGGGGAAAGACCTCTTTCATCTCCCATTCTCTTTTCACAATCTCAAAGAGTTTATTCTAATGTACACAAGCAACAGAGATGGCATTATTTTATTCATGTGTCAGTAATAAACAAAAGAGTAACTAATCTGTGTGACTGTGAAGTGATTAAATGCAAACAAGTATTTAAAGAACAAATAGAACAAAAAAAGAAGGTCTGGGAAAAAAACAATTAGGGAAGAATAGCATAGTGGATAACACTGCTGCCCTTCATGTAGCAGGGTTCAATTTTTCCTGCCATCGCAGGCACGCTCTGCTAAACTCTGCTGCAAGAGTCCTTGGGGAGGATTCCTAATGCTCCTAAAGATAGACGGGAGGAATATCTAATAGCGATTTTCTGTCTGATTTTGAGGCAGTATTGTAAATTGCTACTCTCCTCTAGAATTTAAAGTATAGGCCTCTTTTTTGTGGCCAAGAGGACCAGAGTACCCCTTTTTTCTGGTTTGAAGACTGACCCCTGAACAGAGTGTTCAGTCTGCCAGTAAGTTGTGACGTCACAACAAATAAAAGTTTGCTTGCCTCTGATGGGTCTAACTTATACCTACAGGGAGTTCACGAGTAGGTGACCTTAAGGCTTTAATTTAAAAATTGCACTTCTTACTACAATAAATTGCACTTTGGTACATATAATTTCAATATAAAATTATTAATGTGGGCCTATAATGCTTTTCTGGATTTTTCCTATCCTCAAGTGTGTTGTGTAGCTTTGTGTACACGCAAACAGTCTGTGTAGTCATGAAGCACAAAGTGCATGCCAGAGGAAGAAACTTTCTCCCACAGAAACCACTTTTCTAAGCTACCTGAAATGCCACATTGTGATGTCATCTCAGCCACATTATTGCCCGCCTACTGGCAAGCTTGACTTGACTCACAAAACACAGGGAGCTAAAACAGTAAATACTTTAATACTGAATCTGACTTTGGCTCAAACTGATTAATCGAAACTGACCTCATTATAAGAATAGCCACAACAGTGTTGGAATGGGATTTGTAGCAGGCGAGTAACCAATCAGAGGTTGAATACAGACATACAGTATGAGAAGAATATTGTGTTTGGGGCAAACTAACGCATGCAAATCTATTCTAGCTCTAGATGCAGAAATCTAATTATTACCATCCTAAATGAGCATAATGGATCCCCTTTAATCTTTTAGGCCTGCCTAACGCTACATTCTTCTACCTTATGATTAATCGGCACATTGCTTTGGATAAGCATGCATGCCAAATGTCTTTAATGTAAGTTTATAGACACCCTGCAGTACTGTATGTTCATATAAAAGGACAGAAACCCAGCATCACATTATCTTTGAGTAGCCTGCTTAATAGGTTATTCAAGAAGTCTGGAAAAATAAAGCCATGGAACTTGCAGCAAAAAACATTTGAGTATATGTGTCATTTGGAAAAGACAAAATATCTTCCAGTATTCAGAATTGCATTGCAGTAAGCTGCCTATTCAACCCCACTTCACCGCAGCAGCACTTCCTTTGGTTTACTGGTGTTGGATTCAGTTTGGAATGGGGAGTCTGGGATTTAAGTCATGTGTCTCGTCACACCGTGCAATGACCCATTTAAGGAAAAGTTCAATCCCGCTCAGGTAGGGGGAAACATAATGGTGGAATTCTAAAAAAAAAAGGTGAACATTGGCTATGAATGTTTGAGCTAACCTCAGTTCTGCTGATACTCTTCAGGGCACAGTCTCTAAAAATACTTCAGCAAATGAAACCATAGTTTTGCAGTGAAGCTATCAGGCTAGCTACAAGTAACAAAAGCTAATAAACACAAACTGTTAGCCCAGATCGTCGCACTCCTGCCCCAAACCACAGCGAAGTCTTAGCTGTTTACTGTCCCAGCTTTGTCTGATTTTTATCCCCTAATGTTTTTGTTTTAGTCATTTGTGACAGCTGAAAACAGTCGTGTGGGTTTAAGATCTTGAAGTGTTCTCCTCAGGATTTGCTAGTTTATTTTGTTACACTGCTTGAGAGTCATGTGAATGATCACATTACTTTGTGATGAATATTGTGCTCTCCAAGGGGAGGAGAGTTTTGTGAGTTTGCCATTTTGACTCCTGCCTGAAAA